>CATIWK010585410.1:0-21601 GCA_949634005.1 Mallotus japonicus
CTTTTCATAATTTATAGAGCTAGCCCATTTTTAGAAATAAAACATGTAGAATTAAGCCCATTAATTTAAAGCTCTCATAACATGTAAACTTAGCCCACTTAATTAAAATTTGTAGATTAGATTAACCTAGGGTTTATATGCTTTGAATGTTTGCATTATTTATAAGTAATTTCATGATTAGTTTGCCTTTGGAATTTATGGATGTTTAAATTGGGTTTTATGAAATTGCATGTAAATAGAGGATAAAGTAATGATTAATAAAATAATTTTAAAAAAACACAAGACTAAGAGAAGTTGGTATTCCGAATCCAGAATTTCTTGGTTGTGGTGCTAGCTTTCTTTTAGAGAATCAAGTACCACCTCCTATTTTGTCCCAGTTATTACCCTGGGTGGCGACTCCATCATCTCCATACTATGTCTATGTGATATAGTAGTGTGTTCCCTAAAGCCCTGAGCTTAAACAGTGTCGCGATTGCAAGAAACTTAGGCGCGCGCTAAAACCCGCCGTCTACAGAAAGCCTATAGTCATGTAGAATTGGCTTATGAGGCATTTGTTGTTCTAAAAAAATCAAAGAAGAAGAAGAAGAAAAAGAAAAAGAAAGCTGCAAATAAATAGCTGATGTGGTAAAAAATGGAGTGATGTTAAAGTGGAGGTATGAAGAAAAGATGGGATGTGTATGCCAAATTTTCTTTTAAGACTTAATTGTGAAATACACCCAACTTATAAGACTGACAAAATTTTCTTTCAAGACTTAACTGTGAAATACACCCAACATATAAGACAGACAAAAATTTTCTTTTAAAACTTAATTATGAAATACACCTAACTTATAAGACTGAAGAAGTTATTATTCCTTTCTGACCAAAAAAAAAAAAAGAAGTTATTATACCTTAACTCATCTTATGAAAATGAAGAAGAAGAAGCATTATTTTACTGTGTTATTATTATTTTATTTTATTTTTGATGAAATCCTAATTCCTAATAAACTAAGAAGAAGGTGACACTCATGGATAATTTCATAAATTCCAATAACCAGCTAATTGTATAGAAAGCGGAGCCCATTTGATCCAAATAAATGTACAACCATCACCAAATCGGCTGGAAACATTGACTTGTTATGTATTTAAAAAGTTCAAACACTTGATAGAAAAAAAGGTAAGACACTCAAATAGAAAATCTGAAATGTTCAAACATCAAATATGTAATTTTCATAGAATAACATAAAGAGTTTATTTCTCTTTAACAACTTAAAAAATTTTTGGTTTATGATTTCTCTAAAATTAGTGTTCTAAATATAAAATTTTATTTATTAGGTATACCAACAAAACATATACTTTTTTACAAGCAAAATTTTATTATTAGATCATATTCTAAATTGATAAGAAGTATATGATTTTGACTTTGAAATGAGATGTTTTTAACCAAACATATAATTAGGTGCACTAGAGACAATATATCATTGAGATAGATAGATAGATTCTTTTACCTCAAACATTTGTGGCAGAAAAAACTGAAGAGGTCACTTGAAATGAGATGTATATGTTTTTTTACCTCAAAAACTTAAAGCAAAAAAGTTTAAGAGATCACCAAGTCTTCGATTCTTTTGGCTAGATCAATAAATTTAGACATGAAAAAAGTGTAAAATAGTACAAATTAAGTGTGCTTTTTAACTTTTGGATCAAAATATTATACAAGGTAGAAGAGATCAAAATAGCTTTTTGTTGGAGTCATTTTTTAAAAATCTTGAAGGGGCAATGATGAAAACATGAAAATATCTCATAATTGATTGAGATTTTGATTAAGAGTAATAACTTTTAAGCAAACCAATCAAGACACTAAAATTTTACCCAATTACCAATCGAATCTTATTCAGACCAAACCAAACCAAACCTTAAACAAATCTTTTTCCAAACCTTGACTAGATTGAGAAAGAAGTTTTGATTGAAAGCTACATTTGTGTTTATCATTCAATTTGGAGTCATTTTACAAAAGTTTTCAAAATTATTAAAAATTCACAATTTATGTTGCCCAAGTGAGAGAATATTAGAAATTTTAGTATAGTTTGGGCTACCATTAATTGTGAGATATTTTGATTTGTGAAAATGGACTGAAAATATATAGTTTAATAGAATGTGTGGAAAAACCCAATTTGTATTTGAAGTTATCATCTATATTATGGGCTTATATACATTTTAAAGGGTTGGTATGATAAGACGATAAGTGTAGGCATAATCCTACTAGGGTTAGTAATGGGGTAAACTTAAAGGATTTTCTATATAAATAGGCTAAGGTCTCCTCTCCATCCTAAGTATTAAAATTTTCTGTCCCGTTGATAGTCGCTTAGAAGGATAGGAGAGGAAGATCTAGTCTTCTATTTTCTCAATTCTAATATTCTATTATAATCTACTATAGTGATGAGTTGAGCAAAAGATCTCTACATAGAATATGAAACAAGTACGTGATTACTTTCACTAAATTAACTATTATATTATTTAGTGTTTTAAATTTATGTACTGTATCCTATTATTTATTTACATTTGGTTTACATCATTTAAATAATTAATTGTGTGTGTAACTAAATCCAATATATTCAAATAAAATGAGATTTATAACAAGAATGATCAAACTAAAAAATAAAAGTGGTCTAAAAATTTGAAAAATATGACAACAATGCTTTAAAGTATAAATAATACTTTTTTTTAGAAAATTTACAGATAGAGAAAATAAATTAGGTAATTAAATTTAATACACTCAAACAAAATACAATAATTTCAATTAAGATATTTAAATTTTGGTATTATAATATCAAACAAAATCAAATAGTTTCCTATGAAAAAAATATAAACACAATAAAAAATAAAATTTTTTTGCAAGTAAAGAAAGCACGCAAAAAAATATGTTTAAATTATTAAAAAAATAATTTTTCCATAAAAAGTGAGAAAACGATAAAATTTAAAATAAAAAGTTACTAAAAAATAATTATAAAATGAATTGTTAGAGAAAAGTCCAATATCATGCTGTTGTTTTAAATAAGGCATCAATATGGTCCAACTTCGGTCAATATATATATATATATATATATATGGTCCAACTCGTAACTTCATCGAACAGAAACTTTCGAATCACTAATAGTTTTACACATATAGTCCATCAATTTTATTTTTATTTTATTTTTATCACTTAAACCCACCCAATCAGACTTGAGATCCAGAGGACATGCCCAATGACTTTGGAGCAGGCAGTGCCTGATTCATTAACCAATGTGAAAGACTATCTGTCCCTAATTCAATATGTGTTTTCTATAATTTTTTTAAAAGAAAAATGCAATATAAGAAAATAAAAGTGGTATAAATGATGGAAAATATAATGCTATTTAAATGTTTTTAATAATAACGAGCATATATATATATATATATATATATATATATTCAAAGCTCCCTGTACTTGTAATTTTTTATCATTTTCACACATCGACTCATAATTTTGCTATTTTAACACCTGAACTTACTTAAAATATAATTTTGAAACCCTTATTAGTACATGTGGTATGAAATAGCGAACCAACATGTACTACATTTTAAGGATTTAATTGACCAAAAACTGCAAATATAAGTGTCAAACTAACAAAAAGTGGCAAGCATAGAGGGTGACGAATGCATTATGTTGTTAGATTAGTGCAAATTAGTGCATTTTAGGCAAGTTTAAATGTTAAAATTATAAATTAAGGTGTCAAACTGATAAATTAAGCCAAGTATAAGGGGTTGCAAATGTATTTTGTGATACAAATGTTTGTATCTATACAAATAAAATTTGAATCGTTAGATTTATTTTCATTTAATCACAACCATTGATTATTTTTGTGTGCCAATACCCGTAAAATACATCAATAGCTATAATTAAATTAGTAGTAATCTAACAGTTTAAAATCCATTTGTATAGATACAAATGTTTACATTGTAGAAGGACTATATATATATATTAAAGAGTTATTCGGTACAATTCCTTACAAAAACAGTTCATTATAGAAATGTCTAATTATGGCTTTTTTTAAATGTTGAGCTGCCCATTTAGGGCTGGCTAGTTCCAGCCATAGGATCAGCTCCGTTTAGAGGTCGAGGGCTCAGATCCCCTTCCCGCTCCACCTCCTGTCAAAAAAAAAAAAAAAAATTAAGTGTGGCTTTTTTTTTTTATTTTTTATTTTTAAATGGAATTGGCCTTTCTGTCTGTTAAAACCGAGAGTCAAACCTTCACTTAAATAAGTGAAAACCATCCCAAGTTACTTGGATAAAAGGTAACCCAATAGATCAACTATCTGTTGTAACTACCCCAGAAAGCTCTTGTATTTCTTTTTTATTTTTATTTTTTATACTTTTTTTAATTGGAAGTTTCTTTTCTACCATGGAAACTTGTAATCGGGGTTTTCACCAATTATGTTGACTTGTAATTGGGAATTTTTTTTATTTTACAATTATTTTCTTACTGAAATTTATTTTCAAATAACTATTGTTAGAGATATAAAAGTAATCTCATCTAACAATGATAAAAGGAAAAATATAAAAATTAAACATTATAAGATTTATTTTAATTATTATAAAAATATCTTAAATGAAATTCTACTATGATATTTTTATTAAAATTTATTTTGTGAATGTTTATAATTGGATGTGTAAAAGTAATCTCATTTAATAATGATAAAAATAAAGTAAAAAATTAAAAATAAAATTATGGTAAAAATACATTAATTCTAAATAAACATTAGTTTCTTTTAATATTAATTTAGTATTTATTATTTAGAGCACTAAAATATAAATGCTTATTTGTAAATATTAAAATTATTTACAAATAAAAATAAAAATTAATGAACTTAAATCAAATATTACTGTTAAATTCAAAATAAATTAATAAAAATATATTATTAAGGGTTATTTACAAAAACAAAAAATCATAAATTTTAACGTTTTTTATAGTTTAATCATGACATTTCAATTTTGTCATATTAAAACATAAATTTTTAAAATTTTGTAATTTGAGTCACTGATTAATAATCCGGTGAATATATGATGACATGCCAGACAAGAGTTGGTCCGTTAATCCACATCATACGATTTATTTGTCACATCAAAATGATGTGTTTCATGCTATCATGAAAATGCACCATATAACAGAACCTAAACGTTCCTTTTCTCCTTATACTTCTTCTTCTTCTTCTTCCTGTTCTTGAGGCCCGAGCCAAACAAGAAGCCCTCCAGAAATAAAAACCAGTTACTTGGAGAGTTGGCTTGGTCCGAGGCTAAGCAAGAAGAGTGCATGGCTACAAATTTTCTGTCTCAATATCCAGTAGGTTTATTTAATTCCTTCGAGCTGATCCAATTAAGGACCACTTCAATTCGATGTGTTTGAGGATTTGTCATCTTCTACAACAGGCCATTCCCATTGAACATGAAAAATAATAAATTAAAAAATTTCAATTTGCAGGAATAAGATTTTGATTTAAGTTGAAGCACTATAGGCAGTTGTTCGACCAATTTATTAATGAATCTTAGATGGTGAGACTGAAAGGAAACCAAAGAAAAATTGGACAAATTAAAGCTGATAAGCAATGAAAAAGTTTTAGTTAAGCGTATTTAACTAAAATTAGCAGATATTGCTTTTCAGCAAGCAACGTCTCACATTTTGAAAGATGCCCAAATGAGAGTTGCCGCTACTGAAACTACTGCCGCTGAAGTAGCTTTAGTTGCAGAGATCATTCATTGCTCAAGAAAAGCCAAAGAAAGGGGATACATTAGTTGAGCATGTAATTGAGAAAGGATTTAGAATAGGTTCTTAAAAGAAAGGAAAAAGAAGAATGAAACTTAACGTTTTGACGTGACACATCAACATACATTCACAGGATTATTGATTGGTGATTCGAATTGTGAAATTTTGAAAATTCATATTTTAATTTGTCAAAATTGAAATGTCATTATTAAATTGCAAAAAGCGATAAAAGGTATAATTTTTTTTTTTGCAAATAACCCTTTTTATTAAATTCCAATTTACCTTTTTTAGTTGATTACAAATATTTTATGAAATTAAAAAATGATAAGCACATTGGCTCAACACTAATTTATTTACCTTCCTTTTTTTATTTTAGAAGAAAATGAGATGATGAGCGGAATACTGAAGGTGCACCTAAAGATGACCAATTAACTCACTTATTGCCCTAGAGTTCAACCATGAGAATAATGAAGTTAACACTTGGTATCGTTCGAGAAATTGTCCGATTAAGAATTAGACAAATTTAATCCCTCACTCATAATTAAATCCTCCCATAATATGGATGATTTATTAGAGTTCAGATGGGAGGTACAATAGGGTAAGGTTCATGAGATGCACCTCCAGTTCGTCTGATTCTAAATGTATATTGATCTTATTATGTTGATATAATACTTTGAATTTATGATTACCAAACTAAACCAATCACTAACTACAAATGCAATAGTTTATATTCACACAAGCACTTATCAAAAAATTTAACTATGATGACAGTTAAATAAAAAAGAAACCTAAACAATCAAATAAATAATTATAATTACAAATTGATTAGGGTGCCTATTATCCAATTGAATAACATGGTAAAAGTGTATGATCATAGCATAAAAATGTGACAACCATGTGATGGCAATAATGCAAGATATGACATGACATAGCAATTATCAAAGGAAAAACCCATTAATAGACCCTCGAACTTATGTGGTTTGTTTCATTGAGCCCCTATATATTTATTGTGTTTTAAAAGACCCTTAAACATTTATTTGATACAACATTGAACCCTTTGTTAACAAAAAAACCGAAAGTAGAATTGATGTTTAAGGGTTTGAAGTTGTATTAAATAAAAGTTTAAGGGTTTGATGTGTATCAAATAAATGTTTAAGGGTCTTTCAAAACACAATAAATGTATAGGGGCTCAATGAAACAAACCATGAAAATTTGAAAGCCACGGATTTTTCCATTATCAAAATATTGCATGTTACAGTAAAATATGTCATAGCATACGTGTATATCATGCATATTATGACTTGTAAATTAGGCATACAAAATATAAGTATAGTCATGTGAATCATAGCAAACAAAGTACACTTCAAAATATGCATGATTTATGAAATATTTACATAAATAAAGCAAATAAACAACTAATTACATCCTTCATTATTCTTTCATCAATTGTTTTTAGTTTTGAGGTGGGACTTCTAAAATTTGTGAGCCATAAATGCAAAAATATTTTGAAAAAGCATGAAAACACATATTTTTATTTCAAATTTTGATGAAAAATGTGAAAATTTTGTAAAAAAATGAACGAAGTAAAGCAAAACATGGTAAAAATATGTAGTTCATTGCAAAATGATGCAAAATATATATTTGTTTTGTATTTTTCATGGTGTCCATGTAAAAGATGCAAATATGTAAATAAAAATGCATTATTTTACATAGAATGGACTGAAAAAAGTGAAAAAAAAATTGAAAGATCTTAGCATAAAAATGTTTTGTTAATGAAAAAAAAAAGTGATATTGTGATGCAAGAATGAGAGTAAATACTATTGGACACCTAGAGGGAGGGTGAATAGGGCTAATTTGAATTTTAAGAGAGATTAAAGATTTGAAAGAAAATTAAAAGAGATTAATAAATAAAGAGCGAGAATGAAAATAAGAGAATCAAAAGAACCATAAGTAATTTTAGGGAGTTTGGATTCCTAACCAATCCTACGTCTCCCACCTAACTTATTCCCAACTTAGCATTTTGAGTTCACCCCAATCTTATTACTAAGATTGTGTTTTAAGGCTCAATAACAACTTTAGAACAACTTGTGTTTTTCATAGCTCAACACAAACCAATCTCTAATGATTTTTTTAAGGATCAATACAAACCTATTCACGAGTGATTTCAAGGCTCATACTTAAATCTTCCTACAAGAGATTTCAAGGCTAACTCATGACCTTTTACAATATGTATTTTTATGAAGGTTCAACATTAACCCAATGTTAATTGATTCCTCACTACCCATTTCTCAAGCCCAAGAAAGAGTAGAGGAAAGAATCCAATCAATTAAGCACTTACCCACCTCTTATAGGAAGGGTAATCATAAACTCAACAAAAGTTTCTTTACATACAAAAGTTATATAAAGAATAAATGTAAAAGAAAATTTTGGTTCAATGAAATTGACAATAAATTTGCTCCACCAACTCTCTAACTCTTTAAATGAATTCTTGAGCTTGTATTTATAGTGGAGGGTGCAAAACTAGCTATTGGAGTGTATTCAATTCATCCCCAATCTTCATAAGCTTCATTTAATGAGTTTTCAATTTTTTCTATAGAGAAAAGGATGCTCACAGTTGTGAGGAGCATGCTCATAATCTTGAGCCTTGAAAAACTAGCTGTTGGAGTTCAAATATGTCTGTTAGAGTTGATGAGTGGCAATCAGTGCTTCAAAAACTTGACTTTTTGGCATCCAAAGTGTCCTCTTTTGATTCATGATTCTTTGTATAATAATGCGGAGAAATTCAACATCCGAATGACCTTATTTAGACTTCAATTCAAGGCCTATTAATTGCACCTTTGAACCTAGTTTACAAACACACTTAAATATACAAATTAGCAATTACAAATTGATTATTAAACTCAAAACCAATGTAGATTTAAGATTGATGATGAAATTAATCATGCATGAATTAATCATGCAAAGGGTCAACAATTTTTCCTCTTTCACTTTGACAATCAATTTTTAAATGATAATTAAAAATTACTAAGTGTATATGTGCATTTGTTCAAAATACTCCCCCTCAATCATATATCAAGGAGTTTTGAAATTTCTCTCCCTCAATATATGCTAAGGTGAGTTAAACATGTTAAATATCATTCAATAATATTAAATATTTAGTTTCTCCCCTTTTTCGCATTCTATTTATAATTCAAGCATTATTAATATCACTCAAAATGCTAAAATTCTCTCATTTTTGTTAAAGTGAGAAGGAAGGAAATCAAAAGGGAAAGATAGCAAATGAAAAATGAAAAGCAAATGAATAAGAATGAATGGTATCTACTGAATAATAAGGATACCAATTGAGAAAAGAATAATGTTAATTGAAAATAAAAACATTAATAAAATGGATACCAAATGAAGAGCAAGGATACCAATTGAAAAATAAATGAACCAAGTGAAAAGGAAATGGTACCAATTGATATCCAATAACAAGTTAAATGAAGATTTAATCATGAAAAGTGAAGCATATGCTAAGCATATATCAAAGACTTTGCAATAGTAATAATGATTGTCAATATGTAGTCCAAAGAGATTTTTAAAAAGGCATACCAAATGGAAACTAATTCTAAATGTGGCAAACCAATTGAAAAATATTGAAAGAAAATTGATTAAAAGGTATTTCAAACTTATGCAATTGATGAGGATCATTTAGATCATGCAAACGGACAAATTATCTTTGGACATTTTAATGTTTGCATGTCTATTAACAAACTATATGAATTGCTTTTATTAGTTTATCAACAATTAAAACTAAGTAGCTAAACAATTATCAAGCAATCTTTTGAACCCAAACCTTAACTAGTATAAATTTGTGACTCTCGAAATAGTCCATCGGTAGAAGGTTGAGATAAAGTTTTCTATAGTAACATACATTATTAGTATGTCCTAATTTCATGTAATAAAAAATTTTAATTTTTGAAGATCTATTTTGCATACTAACTTTGGAAAAGGATTCATGGCTAAGGTGGTTGGTGACTTTTCTAAACACAAATAGTCTAAGATGAGCATACATTTCACAAAAGCAACTATGTATGAATTTTTTTGGCTTAATGTGCATATTTTTGTGCCTCTTATTGTGATACATATATACATGATGTGGTTGGGGTTTCTTAGACTTAGCTTTAAAAACATTAGCCTTTAGAGTCTTTCCCTTTACATTTAGATTCATGAGACTCTTAGCCTTAGAATCTTGAGCTTTTGAGCTCTTACAAGAAATGAGGGGTGAAGTGGGTGTAGCCTTGATAACTTTAGGGGGATTTGATGATGTGGAGGCTCCATTAGAAAAAGCAAGTTCAAATTTCTCCCATGAAAACCTTTGACAATCTAAAAGACTGTCAAGTGTTTCTTTTCCTTTATAAAATTTGGAAACTGAGCATTTTAGTTCTAAAATCTCTTTTGAAAACATTTCATTTTCTTTATTAACTTTATCAAATTCATCTTTCAAAGAATTTGAGGCTTTTAAATTATAAGATAGCTTCTCATTTGAGGAAGTAACAATTGAAAATTCTAATTTCAAATCCTCAAAACTCTTAGACAAGTTTAAAAACTTTTAGTTGTAAAACATTTTCTTTAAAAGTAATTTTTAAAAATTTAAAACTGATTTCTTAACTAAGAAGCTCTCATCATTAAGATCCTCATTATCATCTATCTCATCATCACACAAATAAGAACATGAATTACTATAAGAAGAGTGAAAAAGGAGAGGGTACCTTATAATTGTCCTCTAATACTATAAAATAATGGTTTGTAACTTCTTGTTCCTCCTCCTCCATCTCTAATTCAAAAGAGTCATCCCAAGTAGTGTTGAAGTCTTTTCTTTTTTCTTTTCCTCCTTTACTTTTATTCTTGAGCCTTAGACATTCACTTCTAAGATGACTGAGCTTCTTGCACTCATAGCAAGTGACTTCTTTAGATTTCTTGGAGTCACTTATCTAACACTCTTTGTTTTTGCTCAAGTTTTTCTTATTTAAGTACTTTATGAACTATCTTGTGAATGATGCCAATTTTTCATCATCTTCACATGAGTCTTCTTATTCACTTTCATCATTTGAGTATAGTAATGCTTTGAATGCTAGACTCTTCTTCTTTTCCTTTTTGCCTTCTTATTCCTCTTTCCTTTTCCTCAAAATAAGCTCATGAGTGAGAAGCTTACTATCGAGGATGTCGATTAAAAGGTTGGAGAGATCTTGATATTCTTCAATTGAAGTCACTCTTTATTCTCAATCCTTTTTAGGTAGCACTCTTAAGATTTTAGTGTTGACTTCTTTGGAGTAGTGCTTACCCAACTTCTTTAAGGTGGTAAGGATTGCATTCAGTATATTTGCCATTTCGCTGATGAACTCTTGAGGCTTCATCTTGAAACTTTCATACCCATACACATAGAGTTAAACTTTATTGGATCTTACTTGGATATTGCCCTTATAATGGATCTCCAAGGTCTCCCACATCTCCTTGGCCGAAATGCAATATTGAATCTTTCCTCTTTACTCTCTTGACATCGAAGCAAGAAGAATGGTCATAGCCCTCTTGTTCTTGTAATTTTCTTCTTTCTCCTTTTGTGACCATCTTCCTTTATCCTTTAGGACTTTTACCCCTTCCACTATCTCCATAAGAGGATTCCACCCATCAAGGATTATATCATAAAGTCTAATGGGATCACTATCAAGATATTGTTTCATTGTGTGTTTCCAAAATGCGTAATCACTCCCATAAAAAATGATCTATAAGTTTGGAAAGAAATGTATTCACTCCCTACGATCTTGAATTCTAGTAATTAAATTCCTAGAACCCAAGCTCTAATATCAATTGTTGGAAACATAGAGGGGGGTCAAAACTAATTAGAATTTTATGAGAGACTAAAGGTTTGAAGGAAAATTAACATAGATTAATAAATAAAGAGCAAGAATGAAAATAAGAAGAACATCAAAAGGAACACAAATGATTTTAAGGAGTTTGGATTCTTCAACCAATCCTACGTCTCCCACCTAATGTATCCTTAAGTTATAATTTTGAATTCACCCGGATAAGTGCATATTTTATATTTATTTTGAATTAATATTTAATTAGTTTTACTTGCTAAAGTATGATTATTTTGGTTAAAATAGTTAAAATATGTTAACTTAGGATTTTGTTTAGTTATTCATTAATTTTGCATAATTTATATAGATTAGGTTTATTTTATGTTTGGTTAAATTTGGTAATGTTTTTAGATGCATTTAAGGTGTTTTTGTGCTTATGTTTAGGCAATTGATAGCTCATGTTCGAGTGCTAGGCAAAGGATGGTCAAAATGAGCGATTTTCAAGTAGAAATATTCAAACCAGCCCCAGGCGCACAACCATATGGTTAAACCACACACCCATACGGTAGAGGCTGAGAGCAGAATAAAGCATCACACAACTGTGTGATTTGACAACACAGTCGTGCGGCCCTTCCTAAGTAAATTATTGTTATTGTAATCTTTAGTATTTTGGCTATAAATTGAGCTATAAAGGTTAGATTGAGGCCATTCAAGATTATATCGAAAGCTAAGAGAAAATGCTACAACTTTTATGAAGACATCTAGAGCTAGTTCAATTATTTTCATTGGTTGCACTTCAGTTGAAGTTATACTATTGACAAAAGGCTGCAAGTTATCCTAATTTGATTAGGATTGTGATTATTTAAAGACTAATCCTATTCTAACACTAATGAGGATAAATTTTTGCTATATAAAGGATGAATAGACATGAGAAAAGAGGAAGCATACATATTCATTCATAAAATTTTGCATTAGAAGTCATATTTTGCAAGGATTCGAGCAAAGAGAATTTTACCATTCAAAGGAGCTATACACGTTGAAGAATTGAAAACCATATTCTCTTGTTCTTAATTCCTTTTTTTTTTCATTATGTTTGTTGGAATTTCTTCTACTTTTGTTCTTATTTGTATAAACATGTTAGGCTAAATTTTCATTATGTACTAGGAATGATCTTAGTAGCTTTGGGGATGTATTAATTAACTCTTTTTTATTAATCGAAGTCTAATTTCTTGCATATAGATTTTAAATTTATGCTTCATGATATTCAATGTTTGGTTAAGGTTAAGTTATATTAAGACCGAGAGGTTATGCATGCTTTGTGTTTACGGTTTAATTCTAATATTCACATAAGTTGTTTTGAGACCGAGAGAAGATTAATAACTTAGGATATAGTTTAAAGTCTATTAAGTTCAATTGAGTTGAGAGACCTTTGAAATACTTAATATTTCATGAATTAACTTGCACTGGAAATTTAATTAAGGATTTGTTAAGTTTGGCTTAGAGAGGCGAGAGTTCATGAGTCTAAATTAGCAATTGAATTAATTAAATTATCTTTTAATTGCTTGAGAGAGAGTTTTAAGATCATTAGTGGTAAGAATCATATGTAGAATTTTAGATTAGGTAAAGTAAAGTTTATTTAATTAATATAAAAAATCCAAGGTAAAAGGTGAATTTCTAGTACATGTATTCATTATCAATTGTTTCTTTGAATTAATTTGCATTGGTTCTATTCTTTAGTTTTATTCAGTTTTAATTTAAGTTTTCAAACTCTAAATTTTCATTGATTTGTTTAGACAAATAATTAACTAAGTGAATGAGTAGTTAACAACTATTCTTCATTGGAATGATACTCGTACTTCATTTACTATATTACTTGAGTGATTCGTATACTTATGGTTAGCCCCAATCAAGTTCCAATCTTATTACTAAGATCGTCGATACAAGGTGTTTTAAGGTTCAAAACTAACCTTATAACAACTTGCATTTTTCATGGCTCGACACAAGCCAATTTTTAATGTGTTTTTTAAGGATCAACATAAACTTACTATCAAGTGTTTTCAAGGCTCACACTTAAACCTTACCACAAGAGTTTTTCAGGCTAACTTTTTAACCTTTTTTAATATACATTTTTACAAAGGTCCAATATTAACCCAATGTTGATTGATTCCTCACTACCTACTTCTCAATCCCTAGAATGAGTAGAGGAAAGAATTCTATCAACTAAGCACTTAACTCTTAATTGAAGTGTAATCATAAACTCAGAGAGTTTGTTTACATACAAAAGTTACGCAAAGAATAAATGTAAAAGAACAAAAATTGGACTTAATGAATTTGATAATAAATTTTCTCTATTAACTCTCTAACTCTTTAAATGAATTATTGAGTTTGTATTTATAATTGAGGGGTGTAAAACTATCTGTTGAAGTGCATTTAATTTGTCTCTGATCTTTATTAACTTTATTTAATGATTTTTTAGCTTTTTGTATAGAAAAGGACACTCACAGTCTTGAGCCTAAAAAAAACTAGCCGTTGGAGTTCAAATATGTTCGTTAAAGCTGAGGTAGACAATCTTCATGATTATGAGACCCTCTTCAACATCATGATAAACCAGCTCATGATTATGAGGGGCAGATTGAGAGGGTACCAAAATGCTTAGCTTAAATTTGCTTTAATCAAGCACTTGCTCTTGATGCTCTCCTAACAGTTGTTAGAGGCAGTCGGTGCTTCAAAAACTTGACTTTTTAACCTCCAAATTGTCCTCTTTTAATTCATGATTCTTTGTATAATCTTACATAAAAATGAAGATTCCTTCATTCTAAGAAGAAATGCTTTGGATGTATACCTTTAATGGGAGAGGAAGGTTGATCTCATTTTTTAATGTCACAACTACTCAGAGGAGAAAAAGGTAAAACTTGCAACCTTTGAATTTTTTGACTATGATATTGTTTGGTGGGATCAATTTTTCATTGAAAGGATAACGTATGGAGAAAGACCCATAGAGTCTTAGAGGGAGATGAACCAAATCATGAAGAGGAGATTCATTCTTAGCAACTATTGTAGGGAGCTTTATTAAAGGCTTCAAACCTTAACTCAAAGAAGTATGAGTGTGGAGGAGTGCTACAAATAGATGAAGATGCTCATGATCAAAGCTAATGTGGAGGAAGATAGAGAAGCTACCATGGCAAGGTTATTGAATAGCTTAAACAAAAACATATATGATTATGTTTACTTGCATCATTATGTGGAGATAAAAGACTTAGTGAACTTCACCATGAAGGTAGAAAAACAACTCAAAGGAAAGAGGTATGATTCCAAAGCTACTTTAGGTTCCACTTTTTCTTATTGGAAATCTTCTTAGGGTAAATAGGATGAGATAACTATTCTTAAGTCAAAAGGGGATGAAAATAAAAATAAAAATGATAGTAATAAGGGAAAGAATGAGGCAAAACCAACCCAAACTAGGGAGATTCAATGTTTTAAATGTTTGGAGCATGGGCATGTTGCTAGTGAGCGTCCTAATAGGAAGACTATAATCCTAAAAGATGGTAATTTTGAATCAGAAATTGAGAAGGAGAGTGATGATGAAATACCACCTTTAGAAGATTGTAGTGATGTTGAGTATGCTGTAGACACCCAATTTCGGGATAGCTGAGCATTGATGCGACAGAGAACTCTGATGATGAGAAAATTAAAAATGAGTCTCGGGATGTTTAAGTTCGAAATCTCAAAGAGGCTTGATTGTGTTTCTAAAGTATGTTTAAGGACTCAATTGAAAAGTTTTGGTTTTTAGAGGGACCTTTTTGTAATTAAATGTTAAAAAAAATTTAAAATAGGGATAATGAATTTTCGATCGGAAATCCAAAATTCCGATCGGAATTCTAGATTTTCGATCGGCAATCTGAAATTCCGATCGGAAATCCATTATCCCGATTTAATTTTTTTTTAACATTTAATTACAAAAAGGTCCCTCTAAAAACCAAAAATTTTCAATTGAGTCTTTAAACATACTTTAGAAACACAATCAAGCCTCTTTGAGATTTCAAACTTAAACATTCCGAGACTCATTTTTAATTTTCTCATCATCGGAGTTCTCTGTCACATCAATGCTCAGCTATCCTGAAATTGGGTGTCTACAACAGCTCCAACACGTATGTGGAAGGATTTGGAGGCCATATGGTTGAGCTCCCATGGATGGAAGGCGGAGTTATTGAGAGGAAAATGCATCTCTAGGGAGAATTCTTGAGAGTAATCTAGGTTGGGTTTTGGAAACCCAAAACCCCTCTGATGCTTAAGTTAGTATTTTGATCAATATATAAGAGGCTATGAAGCCTGATCATTGAATAAGAACGTGAAAAAGATGATGAACAGTGGTATTCATGTGTATATATGATGTGAATAGTGGGTGTTTGAAGATAAGAAATAAAGAGAAAAATGAAGGAGAAGGAGGAGAGAAGGTGGAACCCGTTTTTAGCAGCTGGAGGAGCCTTTTTATAGGCTTGGTAGGTGGAGATGGACGGCTGAGATCAATGGAGATGGACGACCAAGATCGACTCTCTAGGGAAATGGGACTGGCAGGTAATGATTGTTTTTCTAGGGAAGATAATCCTGTCAGCTACAGTGATTGATGGGAGGCGGTTTGTCAGGAGAAGGAAGTGTGCCTTTATATTAGTGAGAGGATTTATCCTGAGAGAGGGATTTCACTCTTAGGACTTCGCCCAAGTAGGACTTTGAGCAACTTCCTGAGAGAGATTTCCTGAGTAGGACTTGACTTTCTTGAGAGAGATACTTCATTTGGGTGTCAGGACTTGGTTTCCTTAGTAGGAGATTCCACACCTTTGACTTGATTCTTGAATGTTGAAAAGTCAGCTGGTCAATGATGGTCTGATGTGGCATATAAGACATGGTTCTTCTCCACATGTCGAGCTTCTATTGGAGGTGTATTTTTTGTGTATCATCAGTAAGGAAGGAGTCATATCCGTGCCAGGTCAGCACTAACACCAGGAGAACATGCTGAATAGGTCCGAAACTTCTCGTGCTTCTTGGCAAGTCAAGCGTGGAGCTCCTCTATCACTTGGGACACAAGCTCCTCCGGATCTATTCCTAACGGACCCTCAGGACAAATCTCTAAAGGAATAGATCCTAAACGAGGGCATTTGCCAGGAGGTGCATCCTGGGATGGAGAATCCAGCATCACCAATTCAGAAGGGTCACCAAATAATTTGACATTTTCTTCAGCATCTTAAGAGGAAGATTCAACTCCCTTAGTTCCTGAGTCTCCAGAAGGTGGAATCATTGCCAGAATAGGTCCTTTATGTAGATCCTTTAGGGATTTCCCTGCATGTCAAAAAGAAAGAAGTTAAAATCAGGTCAAACATAAAAAGGAATCAAGGTGATGCATCCCACAGACCCTTCAAATGTTCGATTATCCGCCCACAATCGAAGCATTCTCCTTTGGCACGAGACCGTAAAATTCCAAGCTTCTTTTCTTTCTCATCTGTCAAGTCAATTTTCCCATCTCCTTTGAAAGTATCATAAACCCATATGCGAGGAAGATTCCCCCATCCGTCCGGATTAGTCACCATAAAAAAACTCTTAAACCACGATTTCCTAACTTTAGGAAGCCCCGTAAATAAGGCTCTATTAGGACGACTAGAAAGATGCCAATATTGGCTCTTCTTACTAAACATGAAAAGGTACTGGAGAAGGTTCAAATCCGGATCGATTCCAGCTTGTTCACACATGAGGATAAAGCAGGTTAGGAACATCCAACTATTGGGAGTAACCTGACTCATGCAGACCCCATACGTCGTGAGGAAGGCCACCACAAAATGGTGTAGTGGAAATCAGAGTCCAGCTCAGAGAAAATCTTTATTAATGACCATGTGTTTATCTTTTAACACAGAATTGCCTCGGCATTCTTTGGGAAAGGAAAGTTCATATTCTTCCGGAATGCAATGCTCTTTTTTAACTCAGCCAGTCGACTCAATGGAACGTTCAAATAGACTGAATCCACCGTAGAGACCTCTGAGACCCCTTGATTTACGCACCCACTATCATCATCAATAGGAGTGCTACCCCTCCGGTGAAGATAACGAGATGTCCCCCAGCCCCGGGAAGCATGGGACATATCGGAGTGGGAATCGTCAGGAGCCGATCCCCCTCCCACCACAGATTTTTTGGCGATATCTACACCGGAATGACTCACTATAGTAAAAGTCCACATACCATACAAAAATTGACATAAGGAATACATAATAATGATGAGAAAACCATATGGCAACATCAATAAACAATAATAAAACAACAGTAAGCAAAAGGCAATATAGACTTCAGTGGTGAACAATCATGTCATCAATAATGACCCATTCACAGGAATCATCGACAGAAAAAATGACACCAAATAAAAAAGGGAGAACGAGAGACAATACCTTTTCTCGAAGCTATAAAAGCCTAGTGGAGCAGCGAAGATGAAAAGAACAACTGAAGACGTAGACGCAAACGGCAACAACGAGTAACGAAAATACAAAAGCAGAAAGAGTCTCAAGGAAAGAAGAGGAGGAAAAAACAAAAAGGAAGGACTTACTCTGAAAGAAAGAAAGAAAGAAAGAAGGTGAAGCGAAAAGGAGTTGGCAGAAATAAATAAGCCTCATGATGAGCCCCATTTAATGACACAAGCTATAAATGGCCATATTTTAAAAATCACGAAAAAAGGGGAAAAATGGTAGCTGAAAGGACGCGACTGACGAGACACAAAGCGATAGTTAATATGAGTTAAATTGCTCTCCAAAAATTGACTACCACGTGCCCAATCAAAGATGCATCGAGTGGACACTTCAAGACGTCGCTTCGCACAACAGTTGAACCTAAATGATCAATATTTTAGGGGGAACCCTGATACCAGAACATGGATTCAGCCCCTGGAAACAGAGCCCAACCAAAGCCCAAGGAGCCCAAGCCCTTATAATTATATTCTTCCTCATTTCTACACCTGCACCAGAAAGAAGAAATATGTTATACAATGACAACGATAGGAAACATAGGCAACAAGGGGACCAGTTGGAGAATGACACGTTAGTATGACAAAGGATAGCCCGTACAACAAAATCACCTCCTGCATGAAGATTGGCATTGCCCAAAACAACTGCACTGCCAACATCAGGTACTGCAGCTCTCCAGATGACACTTGAACTAAGTAAGGTACTATATATACTCCATGCACAGGAACGAAGAGAGGTAACACAACAAAAACCCTATTTCTTTCATTGCTCTCTCCATCTTTAATCTCATGACTTGGCTATCGAAGTGAGCTTATTGGGACCACGCCCAGCAGACTCTCACCGATTTTCTGTTTTATAGGCGCATTCCATACCTGAAAACGGACCAGAGATATCAATTACAAAATAGAAACTGAAAAAGTAACTCCGACTTACCAACTTAATAAATTCAATTTTTTCTGTGTCCCAAAATATCTTTAGCTCATTTGGCTGCAGGGAGATATTAACCCTGACTTAGTTTACCAACTTAATAAATTCATCTTAAAATATCAAATTAAATATAAATTAATTATTTCATAAAATTAAATAAAAAAATTTATGAGAATTTAGAGTCTCGTATATTTAGATTAAATAAAAATTTTATGAATATATATATATATATATATATATATATATATTAAATGTTGAATCTTAAAATTATTAAACAAAAAATTTAATAATTGTCTATTTTCATACTTAAGTATTCACTTCCAAGTCACGTTAAAAAAAAAACTCACTTCCATGTTCTCCCTTTATAGTCTAGTGACTCAGTGATGAACATTGTAAAGGTCATGTGTTCGATCTCCACTTCTCCTTGACCTCCTAGTTGTTCAAAAGAAAAAAAAAAGTATTCACTTCCAATGTAAAACTATTGAATTTTCTATCTTTCTTAAAAAAATTGATAAAAATCTTTATTTTAAAATACATATGATCTATTTTATATAAAATACTCTCTCTCTCTCTATATATATATAATAAAAAAGTTATTACGATAACTTTTTTATATTTGATTAATTTGTAGTTTTAAATCTATTAAATTTTTTAATTAATTATTTTAAAATATATATATTATTTGCAGTCCGGCGTAAAGTGTGAAATGACAATTAATTGTGAGTGATTTTATAAAATTATTTATAACTAAATTAAATAAATTCTAGAGTTATTATTTTTTTACACAACAAATGTAAAGAGTCACTTATTTATAAAGAAAATTTTTATAAAATTAAACAAAACACTTTCTTTTTTTTTTTTGAAAAATAAAAATATAGTCTTACTTTTACCAAAAGATATTTCATTTATAAAAAAAATTGAAATTTGGTTGCAATGTAAAAATAAATAAACGCAATATGTGTATTTGTGTATTACCAAATTAATTATGACTTGTAGGTATTAATTATATTACAATAATTTGTCACGATGCAGTGATGAACCCACTAATCCACGAAATATAAGAAAGGACAATACAAAGAAGACCAAGCCAATGACACAAATGACAATTGAAAGCCCCAAGGAATTAGGCGCTAAAATCGCAAATGTTCCTGTAATAAATGCAATCACCATTGCCGCCATGGCTAACAAGATCAATAAAGCATTAACATTAACCCTGCGTATCTTGGTCTATATCCACAAAGCGGCTGCATGGAGTGGATAAACACACAACAAGTGGAGAGCACAAAGGCTAAAGCATCGCTGACTACAAATGCTTGAAATGCTGAGTTCTTGCTCAGCACTGCACTTCCTCGATTTGTATCTTGTTTATCACCTTTTAAACCACCGGGTAAAGTAAATGCTGCTGCAAATGTTACCGTTGCTATAAGTACGGCCACCACAGTATACACGTTAGTGGCATTCTTAAGTCGTAACCGCTGGTCGGCTGTCTCAGGTTGCCTCTTCAATGCAGATGTAATTTGACCAAATGGTCCACTACCAACATCTTTCATCCACTCTACAGTTTCTTCCTGAAGCAAGCATCACAATGCTATAAGAAATAATTAAAGAAGAGTGTATGAGTTTAAATTAGAATTAAAAAGATAAAAAGAAGAAGCCAGCAAAGGAGTAATCAAGTGACAACTCCTTTCCAAGAATATTCTGAGGTGCAAAGGTTCAAATTCTATTATTGTCGATTTAAAAGGAAGGACTGCCCTTTATTGTACAGTCTATTACCCTTAGTTAATCTCACCTCCCTATTTACCAAAAAAAAATAATAATAATAATAAAAAGAAGAAAAAAGTACAATATGTTAGTAAGTTCACCATTAGTTGGGGAGAGAGAAAACAAGTTGTGGATTTTGTTTATGTCATCTTGGTAAAGCTTCAAATTGTAACACTGAAAATTGCGATAGAAAAAATTGTAGACATGGAATACGGGGTGGTGGAGGGAAGCAACAAATAGATGTAGAGGTGTGTTCCCTTTGGAATCCTTCATATTTATAAGGTACATGTTGGATGGATCTCTGAGCACCACGTCGTTTAATACCGTATAATTCCGTTTTCTAATGGCGGCATAATGAGCAAAATTCCAGCCATTTGCATCTCTAATTTTGCAGCTGTCTAGGCATTGTTTAATAATCTTTTTCATTGCTGATTCATGCCCTCGGTAAGCTGCTAGATGAAGAGCTGTCCTCTTCCTATCATTTTCCCAAACGTAAGCTGCGCTTCTATCATATTTCAAAAGTTTTTTTTACCATTTCCTTATATCCAGCATACGCAGCATAGTGAAGAGGCGTCCACCCAGAACTATCCACTTCAATGCCCAAATTTAATCTCTTTTCGTCTAGCAAAGCATCTAGAATTCCTGAAACATATAAACATATATATATATATATATATATGTTGGGGTTAATTAAATTTTTCTACTAGATAATTAATGAGATTAACAAAATAAATAAAGATGGTAAAGTGTGCACAATAATATAAAGGAGGCTTAGCCTGCCAAATTAAAATAATAAAATTAATAAGGCGGTCAAACCA
>CATIWK010585483.1:0-10890 GCA_949634005.1 Mallotus japonicus
GGAAACTGGGTATGGGCTTTGAATGCCCACCCGACCTTGCGGTCGGCCTCCGTTTGTGTTTCATATATTATTACCTTTAGTTATCAAATGATTTCCTTATTAAGAGTTGGTCACACATGCTTTCAATTTTTAAGTGTTACCAAATTCGCACATTAATCTCATTTGCTTGCTTATTACCTTGGCAATTTGAACAAATAAATGAAAGAATATTACATTCATACATTCAATACAAAAGGGGAAAGGATTAGGGATTACAATAATTTGTATAATTATTACAATAATCCAATAAAACCTCTCAAAAACTAATTAATTGAAATAAGGATTAGAAATCACTACTAAACCTACAACAAATACTGTTAGTTTCAAATCATAAATATTCACAAATGATAATTCAAATCGTTTGTGCATGAAAGTAGACATGAATAATCACACAAAGCATGGATTGATCATTTAAGCAAATCATCATTCAAGCAAGTTATACATGCGATCAATACATGGAAAATCATATACTAAACATGAAACATGTATAATATACAAGAAATATATAGGAAATAAACCAAATATATACTAGAATGAACCAGAGTCATGCATGACTCTAGAAGAGAGGCGATCGCCTCATCACGAAGAGGCGGCGCCTCTTTATCCTCAACAGGGCATTTTATCTCAGGATTACATGCTTTTTTAAAACTTAAGCAATTCAAATATATATACAGATAGACGCAAAACAGGGTCTTAATCACTTATTCACATAATCATGCTCACATATAGCATCACATAATCAACAAAATACTCAAAAGAAACCAAAATCTAACAACTTATGCTCTTTATACAAAAAATGAAGCTTAAAAAAACTTAAAAGTGAGGATTCTCACTGAATGAAGACTTCCTGGAGCTCCTAACTCAGCCCTCAGAACTTGTTTGATGATTGAATGCAAGAAAGGCCCTCCTTTCTCCAAAGAACTAGACTCTTCAAATGCAAATTGTTCTTCCTCTTGCTTTTTCTCTTTGGTTTCTCTTAGTTTTTCTTTTCTTAAGGACGTTTTTCTCTTTTCTTCTCTCTTCTTTTCTCTTCTACTTCTGAATAATGTCCAGGATCCCCACAAAAAACCACCTAAGTCTCTAATTAAACCCCTCTTCTTCTCTCTCTCTTTAATTTCCCTAGGATTTAGGTTCATTTTCCACCAAGTCTTCTTCCATCATTGCTCCTTTTTTTTTTCCAGCTAATTTTAGCCTCAAAAGTCCTTGTTTTTGTTCAAAAAACCCAGCTGGAGGAGTTTGTCAAGTTTGAGTTAAATGCAGTAATAAATAGCATTTATTACTGCACTGGACAGGTGTGATGAGGTGACGCCTCATCAATGTTCAGGGTGTAGAGGCGATCGCCTCAATGAAGAGGCCATCGCCTCTTCACCCAGGACTCTTTTGGGCCTAAGGCCCGAAAGGCCTGGGTTGAGCCTGGACGATATGGGCTTGATGTTTTGGGCTGGGTTTGAAGGATTCAGGCTAGGTTTAAACATTCGGATCTATTCTAAGAAGATTTGAGACTCTTCTTGCATTCGAAGTACGAAGTTCCTCATTATCGGGCTTCGTTGCGGGTCCAAACAGAGGGTGTCTACACCTTCATGTCTCTTGATAAATGCACTGAATGTCGATGAGGGGGACACGAACTTAGATCCCTTATGTCAGCTATAGTTCGTACGCTCATGGGCGTACACGAGCTATAAATGCCATTTGTGACCCGATAATTGGGCCTCTCATTGACATTGTGTGCTTACCTCGAGTGCATTTAGGCATTGTTCCCTAGCTTACCTCTTGAGTCTAATCATCATGAATTGAAAAAACCTAGTCTGATAGCGGAACCATAGTCCCCCCAATGACTATGATTCAAAAATCCCACCAAGGATAGAATTCTCTACTGCATGAAGTAATAAGGTTGGACGGAGAGATTGCTTGTGTTTGGTTTATTCATTTTGCAGGTTTTACACTAACCCTGTTTGTTCATTTTGTCCTCTTTTCTTTCCTCATGGATACATACACACATGTAGAACATCTCATTATGTACTAACTCACGATCTTTTTGCAGCCATTCCGCATCACCATATTAGCAGAATTATAACTGTCACACCATGCATACACGCTAATCCTCCTCTTTTGTAGAATTCATCACATCATGCACGTATACATTATTCCTTTATCATCCTAACATGTATACTTATGCAGAAACATAGCTCCTCGAAAGCCCTGTAGACTCAAAGTTGTTAAACGCGCCAGTACTAGTCCTATGATTGATTCTAACTCAAGAGATAATGGCTCATAATACAGAAGAGCAGTTGAAAGATGCCCTTGAGAAACTGATGAGTGATGGAACTCTGTTTGAATTTCTAAAGAAACAAATGAAAGCCATGATGGAATAGATGATTCGTGAGAAAGGAGAGCAAAGAGAAGCTTCTGGGTCAGTCATTGTAAAGATTGATAAAGGCAAAAACAAGGTGCCCACTTTGGGATTGTTCATCGAGGATGATGAGTATTATCAGGCCATGAGAGGAACACTTCCTCAATCTAACTGCCAAACTCATCAATCTGACTAAGTCTGAGCCATCGGAGGAGGTCAAGATACTGGCTAACAGGATGGCTCATCTTGAGTTTTCACTTAAAAAGAAAAGAGCTGTAAGAAGCCATGAGTACACTGATCTTTCACTGTTTAAGGATGAACCTCTTCCTGAAGATTTCAAACTCCCAAACTTCACTAAATTCAATGGTACTGGGGATCCTCGAGTCCACTTGAGACAGTATACTACTTTCATGGCTTCTATAAATTTGACCGAATCTCAGATTGTTAAAATCTTCTTCACTTCACTGGAAGAAAGGCCAAGAGCATGGTTCTTTGATTTAGAAGATGAGATAATGAATGACTGGATGCTCCTCACTTAGAAGTTCATCAAGCAGTATGAGTACAACACTCAACTAGATGTCACAAGGCGTGACTTGGAAACCATAATGCAAAAAAGCGGTGAGAGTTTCTCTGACTGCATCACTCGGTGGAGAGAAAAAGCTGCCTTGATAAGGGATAGACCTTTGAAGGATACGCAGATAGAAATGGCAATCAAAGGAGCCTTGCCCCACTTCCGCAAACAGATGCTATTCATCCATTACCTACCTTCAAAGCACTTCACCAAGCCGGTATCAGGATTAAAGATTAAGAGATCTCTCAACCTAAAAACCCCCATCGAAAACCAATGCAGCCTACCCCAAACACCCGTTCCACCGAAACAAGCCTAACTGTTAATACCCTGAGAAACCGTAAATACTCAAACTTCGGACTACCCTTATCTAAAGTCTTCCGAAGACTCCAGCAAAAAGGCCTTCTCAAACTCCTTAAACCAAGACCTCTACCAAATCCAGTGCCACCTCACATCAACCCCAACCTTTACTACCAATTCCACTAAATGCCTGGCCATAATACTGATGACTACTACATCCTAAAAGACCAAATCCAAGACCTCATAGATTCTGGCAAGATCGAAGACCCTGAAAAGTAGCCTATTGTTAAAACCAACCCTCTACCCAACTACCGAAACATGTCGCCACTAGCATCTTATGCCATCTCCTCGGGGTTACCCAAATCTTTTATTGAAAACTCCATTCAAGATATTCCATAAAGTGAGGCAGAGAAACTTGAAAGGGAAGAAAGAGAACTACTGGCAATAGTGGAAGTAGATTTTGTGGGCTTGATCTATGACTCAAGTGATAATGAGACAGATCCTTCCACTTACTAGTATATATCAATGCTTCCTATATGCACACTGCATATGATGATGTAAAGGCAACTAAGTTAGATAGCAGCAAGGAGAGTCAAAGAGGTTGTTGATGACAGTGGACCAGCTGAATTAGAAGAAGAGGGAGAACCAAAAGAAAAGAAAGGAGTTTGGGACTTGGGCATCTGTCTAAAAAGTTCGATTACAAAGTAAAATACACTGCTCCTTCCTCAACTGTTATCAAGAAGGAAAGTATTATACCCCCCAAATAGGGAGAGGATTTTAATGAAGAAGACGGAATTGTCACTGTCCAGTTGTCAGCCACACTAAGCATAATAAGGATCAACATATGGTACAACTCCAATGAGGAACCATCAATTAACCATGTGACCAGAAGTGGGAGAGTGTATCAGCCTGCTGAGAAAGACATGCTAAAAAGGAAAGAAATTGCCAAGGAAGTTATTACAAAAGTGAGTGAACCCACCGTTCAAATAGAAGAAGATTCAGTCATAAAGCAGCTCAAAAAAACTCAAGCTTAAGTCAGTATTTGGGATCTCTTGATTACATCAGAGAAACATCGAAATGCCCTAGCACGCACTTTAGATGATATGAAGATCCCTTCAGACACCACTCCCAAGGATATGATAGCTCCACTACTCCCAAAGCCCAGCAGTGTTGTTTCCTTCTCTAATAGTGATCTTCCACTGGAAGGGAAAATTCATAACAGGCCTCTATTCATACAAGTGTTCATGAGAGATAAAAAGACATTGTGTGTCATGGTTGATGATGGGTCGGCCATCAATGTTTGCCCACTCAGGCTGCTCCACAAGTTTAGGATACCGGTTGAAGAACTTGAAGCATCCAACTTGATAATCAGGGCTTATGATGTCTCCAAAAAGTAAGTAATATGAACCTTTAAGATGACTGTCACCGTGGGAGAGATTGATTCTATTATGGAGTTTACAGTGCTGGATTTACCGCCTACATTTGCTCTATTTTTGGGGAGACCCTTGTTTCATCCACTGGGAGGTGTACTATCCACTTTACACCAAAAAATCAAGATCCCACTTGATGGAAAAGTGGCCACTATCACAGTTGAGACTAAAGTTATGATTGTATGCATGAATATAACCCCTCTAGCCTTTCAAGTATCAATGATCAATGAAGACTGGGTCAGTCCAAAAGTGATAGCCAAGATAAAGAAGATGAATCATGAACCAGGAACTGGGCTCGAAAAGAAGAAGAATAGGATTTCAAAATTACCAAACTTTAAAGGACATACTATTAAGCAGGGACTAGGATATGATCCAGCTGCAGATAAGGGAAAGAAGACTACTTTCATTTTCGAAGGCCTCTCTAAGTACCAATGTCAGTCCGAGGAATAGGAATGCAATGGGATCAAGAAATTGAGTTTCGAGATCTTTGCTGATGTGATCAACAGTATGGGGAAAGGACAGGGTTAGGTTATAAAAGAAGGAATCATCTCTACTGTTAAGATTGAACAGGTTCTGCAGAGTATGAGGTTGGAAACTGAGGCTCCTAGCTGATGGTCCTCTAAACTTTGTCTTATCTAGCTCAGCCTTCTTTTAGTCTCCAAGTCATTAATGAGAGATGAAAAGAATGAACAAATGGTGAACTAAGGGCTTTGGATGCCCAAAGCCCCTCCGACGTTCAAGTTAGTATGGCGATCTCTAATGTGGAGGACTGGACTAAAGCATGAGATTGAATAAGTGAGAAGATGATAGAAGAATGAATGTATGAAGAAGAAGAAGAATATTTCTTCTAGAGTTGCAGGTTTCTGGTTTTTAGAATAAGAAAAGAAAGATAAAAGGTCTAGGAGAAAGAGAAAGAAGAGGGAAGGAAGAAAGAAGAAGTTGTCCCTTACTTGATTGTTCTCTCCCTTTTATTCTCTTTGGAGAAGTATGGGTTGTCATAAAGTAGCCTTACCTCTCGTCCATGTCAATTGGAAGAATACAAATCAACACCAACTTGTGGTGAGTTGGTACTGTGCCTGCTGTAAGAGAGTAGGAGTATAAGTGTAGTCTTTTCAGGTGCATTAAATGCGGGTGGCTGCATTTAATGCGTGTAAGAGGCAAGGGAGTAGCTTGAAGATAACCAGAGTAGTCATCGGGCATGCTCTTAGTGGGAAGCCATAGTGGCAAGTCCGGGATCAATTCTCTCTTAAGCTGATGTGGCTTAATTGTTAACCACCAGTCAACTTAACACGTGTCAATATTTGATTAGCCGATATTTTCATGCACCATCAGTGGCCCCCCAGCCAGGTGTGAGATGAAGCCAATGAGATCTCAAGCCTGCATGATTCAATTGGATGGACTTGACTCACTTTTTCAAAGGCATTCCTCATGGGAGGAAGATGTCATAGTAGAAAGTCCATGGGGACATGATCATCTCACTTCTCAGAGATGATCCTCGAGGGAGGAAATGTTATAGTGGTGATGTCTATGGGGACTTGATCATCTCACTTCTCAGAGATGTTCCTCGAGGGAGGAAATGTCATAATGGTGATGTCCATGGGGACTTGATCATCTCACTTCTCAGAGATGTTCCTCGTGGGAGGAAGTGTCATAATGGTGATGTCCATGGGGACTTGATCATCTCACTTGTCAGAGATGTTCCTTGTGGGAGGAAGTGTCATAATGGTGATGTCTATAGGGGCTTGATCATCTCACTTCTCAGAGATGTTCCTTGTGGGAGGAAGATATCATAATGATGATGTCCATAGGGACTTGATCATCTCACTTCTTAGAGATGTTCCTCGAGGGAGGAAAATGACATCATGGCCTGTCCATATATTTCCAGAATGTATGCTTTCTACTTTATGACCAGAGGGGCAATCCCAAGTAGAATGATTGTATTTTGCTTTTCCATAATCTGAAAATTGAGTTTTCAATTTAATGATACTTAGAAATTGAAAAGACATACTCATTGTCTCTACAAAATAAAGGAAACACGTCTGAATAACACAAATGTTCAATTCAAACAAAATAAAGTAATTTTGGATATTAAATGATTCTGAAAATTGACTGGGTGACATCTTCCCTTCCCCTTCAGTCAATCCGGTTATATTTAGTGGAGTCATATTATCCTCCCTTGGGGGAGCAAAAGGTATTTTGTGAAACTTTTGTATAGGATTCTAAGGAAATGGACTCGGTCTCCAATTAATCCTTTGGGGTGAAAGGGATATGCTTCTCTTTGTGCTTGGGTACAAATTGGCTTGACCAGTATGCATCATCCAGTCTGCTGTATATCTCTGCTCTTTTCATCACAGTTGTCAACTTAGCAGGCTGGTTTTTTGAAATAGAATTAAAGAAAGATAGGTTTGTGCCTTTCATAATTGCCTCTATGGCTCTGGGATGCTTCAGGTTGGGGATTTTAATTGCCTCCATATTGAACCGGGCAATGTAATCTCTTAAACTTTCACCTGGTTTTTGCACTATAGTTGCCAAATAAGAAGTTTCCCTCTTGGCAGGGATACTGGACACAAATTGGTTAATAAACAATTTGCTAAAATCAGTAAAGGAACTAATACAATTTGAAGGCAAATCGTGAAACCAAGATTGGGCTACACCCGTAAGAGTCATAGGGAACATCTTACACAAGATTTCATTCGATTGGGCGTAGAATTCAACCAACATTTTGAACCTGGATAAATGATCCTTTGGACTGGTCGTGCCATCATAGATAGGTAAAGTGGGCAACTTGAACTTATTTGGAATAGGTTCCCTCTGAATGGACTTCGAGAAGGCACGCTGGCAATTGACGGTTTGGCTAGCACTTTGTAAATAACAAATTACACAAAGTTTGTTACAACACCATGTACATTACCCACATACACTCTAAAAATTCAAAAACATTTTTCTTCCCACAGACGGCGCCAATTTGATGGTCCTCCAAACTTTGTCCTATCCAGCTTAGCCTTCTTTCAGTCTCTAAGTCATCAATGAGAGCTGAAAAGAATGAACAAATGGTGAACTAAGGGCATTGGATGCCCAAAGCCCCTCCGATGTTCAAGTCAGTATGGCGATCTCCAGTGTGGAGGACTGGACTAAAGCATGAGATTAAATAAGTGAGAAGATGATAAAAGAATGAATGTATGAAGAAGAAGAAGAATGTTTCTTCTAGAGTTACAGGTTTCTGGTTTTCAGAATAAGAAAAGAAAGAGAAAAAGTCAAGGAGAAAGAGAAAGAAAAGAGAAGGAAGAAGGAAGAAGTTATCCCTTATTTGATTGTTCTCTCCCTTTTATTCTCTTTGGAGAAGTATAGGTTGTCATAGAGTAGCCTTACCTCCCGCCCATGTCAGTTGGAAGAATACAAATGAGCACCAACTCGTGGGGAGTTGGTGCTGCGCCTGCTGCAAGAGAGTAGGAGTATAGGTGTAGTATTTTCAGGTGCATTAAATGCGGGTGGCTGCATTGAATTCATGTCAGAGGGAAAGGAGTAGCTTGGAGATAACCAGAGTGGTCATCGGGCATGCTCTCAGTGGGAAGCCATAGTGGCAAGTCCGGGATCAATTCTCTTTTAAGCTGATATAGCGTGATTGGTCAACCACCAGTCAACTTACCATGTGTCAATATTTGATTGGCCGATATTTTCATGCACCATCACTAGCTATGCCGACATTACAGCTCTCATCAAGTCCAGCATCGAGGATGCTCTGTTTGATGATGCACCTACTTCTGATGATATTTGTATTGCTAATCTCTTTGAATCTTTTGATGTATCGATCCCGGACTAAAATTTAATTTTGCTTACTTCTGTGATTTGTCTTATGATAATGATGAGCATTTCATTGAACGTTACATGAGCCTATTTGGCATTCATTCCATTAACACGGAACCATTAAACATGGGCACGGATGAAAATCCTCGCATATTGAATAGTTCAAAAGATGTTACCCCTGAGGAAAGGAGAGAATTAGAAAAAATATTAACAAAATACTCAAAAGTATTCGCTTGGACATACGATGATATGCCTGGTATCGACATGGATATCGCTCAACATTATATTCAACCAAAGAGGGACATAAGCTTATGAAATAGAAATTACGAAGGTTGAGATCAGAATGGGCATAACTAGTAAAAGATAATGTAGAGAAACAGATTAAGGCTAAGTTCCTAGAAGTGGTGGACTACCCGAAATGGTTGGCTAATATGATTCCAGTGCTTAAAAAGGATGGAAGAGTAAGGATTTATATATACTATAAGGATCTCAACAAAGCATGCTCGAAAGACGATTTTCCTTTACCCCACATAGATGTCATGTTAATAATGCTGCCACGTGTGCTATGTATTCCTTTATGGATGGGTTTTCAGGATATAACCAGATTCTCATGGCAATCATCGACAAAGCTAAGACCGCCTTCATCACTGAATGGGGAATGTACTGTTACAGGGTAATGCCTTTTGGTTTAAAGAACGAAGGTGCAACCTATAAGTGATTGGCTACAGCAATGTTCTATGACATGATACACAAGGAGGTAGAAGTTTATGTTGATGACATGATGGTAAAGTCAAAGACTCAGGAAGAACATCCAGCGGCATTGAAAAAATTCATGCGACGGGTAGACAAATACAATCTGAGGTTGAATCCTAAGAATTGTGTATTTGGTGTAACTTCAGGGAAGATGTTGGGACATATAGTTAGTCAGAGAGGAATTGAAATTGATCCCCCCCATAACATGTCGAGAGGAGGAGGACGAGGGACGTGATGGCTAGTAGGTCCTAAGAATCAGTTCGTCACTCTCTCACCGAGGTACCAGGCACAGTCAATAGGGGTCACAAACAGTATCCGCCGGCCAGTAACCTCTGTGGCTCCCTGTAGTGCCGCTGAGAAATCTATGGGATAGCCCTCCTACCACCACCGAAAATGAATCTACAATCAGAAATAGTTTTTGGAGATAGAATACAAAAGCACAAAACAAGAAAAGAATAAATAAATGACCAATCTGGTTGAATGTCAACTCAGCAAGAGCAGTACGGGTAGCCTCTAAAGACCGTATAGAGCCCCTTTAAGGCTGAGCAATCCAGATAAAGAAGCGAGAGGAGCCAGCATGTGGAACTTAAAAGCCTAAATCTATAAATAAAAGAACATGTCAGAAATAGCATCCTCAGAAAGGAAGAAGGAAAGAAACACAAAGTATCTAAAATAACTCACATCAACCACCAGTGGTATACCGTAGATCTGCGAACTATCTCTGCATTCATCATTCAGACCATGAAGGAGGTAGCTGTAAGCAGCAGAACCGTAATCATAACCTCACAGAGCATCAAGGTCCTGCAGTAGAAGAAGCAATTAAGAGCCGCTGGTGTTGTTCACATTAGGGAACACCATCGTGCTCATCAGATAGAAAATGAAGCACCGAACACGCCTCTCGATGCCAACATCGCCATCTCCAGCAACACCATCACAATCATGCCAAGGCCGATCATATGAAATCAGAATGCCCCAACCAACTCTGAACTCAGGGGGGAACCCAGTAAATCTATGCACAGCCCCGCAGGGTCCTCTGGAATGTCGAAAGGGATTCGAGGGGTATGATCGTTATCTCCCCAAAATGGAAGTGGAAGGTATGTGTGCAGTCCGACCACCTCCCGATCAGAGCAGTCATAGCCGTATGTCTGCTCTTTAGTGACTCTGGTCCCTCCAACAGACCGTCCAGAATGCCGTCAAATCTGATAGCTTCCGGTAGAGCCTCTTAGGTCCAGTGAAGCTACTAGGTAGAACCAAGTGAATCACCGGGCTCTAAAAGGGAAGTCAGCAAAATACAGATTCTGACTTAGAATTTTTTTCACTCAAAAATGATTATCAGCACTAACTACTGTTTACTTGTTATTTGCAGGAAAACGAGATCACACAATTAGAACAGGAAACGTGGCAAACGAGTTCTAGTATGCAGTCTAAAGGAAGTAAAACCCTAGCAAAATATGTCTTCAAACGCGCAAGCGAGCTAGTCCTAGTGTAGACGGCAGGGTTTAGCACGCGCCCAAGTTTCTTGCAACCGCGACACTGTTTAAGCTCAGGGCTTTAGGGAACACACTACTATATCACAAAGACATAGCATGGAGATGATGGAGTCGCCACCCAGGGTAATAACTGGGACAAAATCGGAGGTGGTACTC
>CATIWK010585825.1:0-14135 GCA_949634005.1 Mallotus japonicus
AATTCTTCTTGTGGGTGTTGGGATTGCAACTGTGACTGATCTTCAACTTAATGTCCTCGGCTCTGTCTTGTCTCTTCTTGCAGTTATTACAACCTGCATTGCCCAGATTGTATCCTTCAGTTAAAGAACCTATTTGTTTCCAAGCATTTTTACGTCAATGTTTTTCCCAAAATGGCAAAGCAAAAGGTAGGTTAATCTTATGTTGTAGGCAAACATTTCTCATATGCATGGTAAAGTGTGTTTTATGTGTATGCTTGTTTCTTTCTTCCTGCTGCTTCTAGTGAAGTTGTAAAATCTTAACCACTTTATTTTAGATGACCAATACTATTCAGAAGAAATTTAAAGTTTCTTCCACTCAACTTCTATATCAATCTTGCCCCTATCAGGCGATCACATTGTTCATAATTGGTCCATTTCTGGATGGATTATTGACTAATCTAAATGTTTTTGCTTTCAAGTACACACCTCAAGTGCTGGTGAGAATTTCAGATCCCTTACTCCTCTTTTATCTAATAGCTTCTTCCTTGCTTTCTTTCTTTCTTTCTTTCTTTTTTTGAAAAGTCTAATAGCTTCTTTCTAATGCACTGTCTTTGCATACTTTGGTGGCAGTTCTTCATTGTTCTGTCGTGCCTGATTTCTGTCTCTGTGAACTTCAGTACATTTCTGGTAATTGGAAAGACATCTCCTGTCACCTATCAGGTCCTAGGACATCTGAAAACATGCCTAGTTTTGGCCTTTGGCTATGTTCTTCTTCGTGACCCTTTTAGCTGGCGCAACATTTTAGGAATCCTTATTGCAGTTATTGGGATGGTACTGTACTCTTATTATTGCACTGTCGAGAGCCAGCAGAAGGCTAGTGAAACATCACCAAAATTGCCTGAGGTGATTGACATTCTTTCTATGCATATCATGCTTGCAAAGATGACTTGGGATCTTTGGTCATTTTATTTCTATAATAGTAATGACGTGATTTCATACTCTTCACTCGGAATTGTTGCAGGTCAAGGAAAGTGAATCCGATCCTTTGATTGGTGTGGAAAATGGAAGTGGGATTTTAGCTGATGATGGCGTTCCAAAAGCTCCTGTATGGAATTCAAACAAGGATTTTCATGCATAGGAATCCAGAAATGTATGAATTCATTGACCCTAGATATGTTAGTTGGCCAGACTTTTTCAGTGACGAAGATGTAGATGTTGCTGGTATGGGGTCCATGTACTGCACAGCGTATGGCGGGTATTCAGAGATTATTACTTCTTTTATATTAGATTAAAAATGGAAGGTAAATGGCCTTTTTATATATAGCATTTTCTACTACTATTATATGAATCAAGCGTGGCAACAGGATGATACCAGAATCTTATTTTTTAATGTATACTTTTTGTTTCATATTCAGCGTAATTGACACCTTTTTTTATTTATAGACATTACATCTTTGTATTTTAATTTTTCGCTAGTATAAAGTCAGTCAACAGTGCACTTGATAGGATTGACTTTTTGAGTTTTTTCTCTCAACTCTTTGTGCTTTCATATAATGACATCGAGCTCCTAAGTTTCTATTTTTCTGCGGTTTTGTTGGATTTCTGTTTTAGTAACATTAAGTTTCTTGCATACACGTTATAATATATATATATATATAGTGAAATACTAAAAAAATAGGGTTATTTAAAAAAATTCTTCAGTGTTTTTTGCAATTTAATCATATTGTTTTAATTTTGGCAATTTTATGCACACTTTTTTTTTTTTTTTTTTTTTGCAATTTCATGCATTAGATGAGAATCCGATGAATCCTTGCTAGCATGGTCACAAAAAACATCTGAGTCGATCCATATAACATAAGTGTCATGTCAAACCGCATCATTTTGACTTTTTGCAATATAATACACAATCTTTTATAATTTTTTGCAATTTAGTCATGACCTATAAATTTGGGTGTGTGTATCTACATGAGCCCCTATCATTTTATTTACATACACATTGAGCCCCAATTTGACAGAACAATTGCACGTGACGTGCACGCACTGTTAAGTGGCGAGTGAGAGTGTGTGTCATTTGCTGAATGGGCAAAAGTTGACTGACTAAGCTTATTAAAGCTGATTAAGCATGTTAAATGACAAAAATACCCTTAATAACATAAAATCCCTAAATTGAACAAATAAGAAACCCTAATTAATGAAAAAGAAAACATATATTATTCCCTTAATAATTAGATTTCCCCCAAATTTAACAAATAAAAAAGCCTAATTTAACAAAATAAAACTTTGTTTCCTATAAAATAAAATAAAATAAAACTCTATTACTTCTATGCACCTTCACCGCCCTCAAGAACTCCTCAACCCCGCTCGCCAACCACTTTCATGTCAGTACCTTCACCAGATATTTAAATTCTCCAACGACCTCAGCCCTCAAGAATTCCCGACGACATCATCAACTTACGAATCTAGCAGAGTGAACGCCCAGGTACTGATTATACAACGACCATTTTATCAGGCGATTATTAGCAATCGGTGACTTGAAAAGGAGCAAAGCAGAGAAGAAAGCACAAAAAGGAAAGGGTTGCCCGCATTGAAGATCTCCAATGTGATGATGTTGTCGATCCACTCGAAATCTACTAGTGCAAGCGATCAAATTTGGTTATGGGGACAAGCGATCAAGTTTTGATATGTGGATTACACGCCATTTTAGGGAACATAGATGGGTTATTGGTTGATCAAGAAGAAGGCACTTCTTCAAGTTTAATTGGTTCTGGACCTAAATATAGAGCTATTTCTGATATCTGATTATGTTTTATTGAGAATTGATTTGGCTCACTTTTCTGAAGTGTAATTGTTTGACTCACTTGCAAAATCTTCTCCTCTGATTCAATCAAATATTCTCTGAAATGCTTCATCATCGATGAATCAGACGGAACATCTCTTTTCTTGCTTCAATTTGTGATTGTGAGATCATCACAATCAACATTGACTTGTGATTGTATCCAAGGATATTTCCCCTGATTCTGTTTCATGCAAGGCTTTTACGTTTCAAAAAAAAAAAACGAAAGTTGGGCTACTAATTCTTGTCAAAACAATCACCAAGCACCATAAAATGAATGAATATTTGTATAACAAAAGGAAACCAGTGGTAGTGTACAAGCACTAGCAGGCCTCGACAACATCCAAGATCACAAAATCTTTGAGGAGGCTTGTTTTTAGAATTAGTAACTTCATGATCAAAGGTAAGTTGAAGCCATGGAAGTTGTGTAGCATTAGATATACACTTGTTTACTCTCCATGACTTGGTCACACCCCTGCTAAAGAGTGCTCGTTTTAGCAATGGCTGCTTTTTTATTTGGTAGAGAAGTTGCTTTGGAAGATTTGGCATTGATTTCGACCACTAGGTTCTTCTTTGTTATTTTTCTTATTCTTCTTCTTTAGCTTAATTGGTCTGCCATGGCTGCCTTTGCCAAGAATTTGATTGATGAACCCTTTTTTTTTTTTTTTTTTGTGCGCCCCAAGTGTGTTTTGTGGTTCTTGACTGATGAGGGAGTGCTGGAGTGGAGTGAGGGCGTTCAGAATGTGGGCAAGAGGTTGAAGAAGATTAACGTGAGTGAAAAAACAAAAATATCCCTCACTATTTGCCAACTTTATTTTTTAATATTCCACATGTAAATAATTACTGTCGATGTGGCATTTTTTTAATTAAAATATTCATCCCTTAACGCTGTTAAGGGAATCTGTTAAATTGGGACTCAATGTGTATGTAAATAAAACAATAGGGGCTCAACGCAATAAAACGATAGGGGCTCAATAGAAAAAACCGGTATAGTTCAGGGGCTTAAAGATGGATTTTGCCTATATATATATATATATATACACACACACACAACCTTTCATTAAATAGTAATTTTTATATCATTTATTGCTTTAAATTTAGCTAATTGTGAATTTGCGCTTTGCGAGGATTGTAAATAAATAATTAATAAAATAATTTTAATAAATTAAAACTACAATTTAATTAAATATAAACATAAGAACTTAAAAAGTTATTGCAATATTTTTTATATTAAGAGTATATATATGTAGTAAAAATAATAGTTAAATAAATAAAATAAAATAAAAAGAGAAAATAGTTGAAAAATAGGATGTTTTAGTTAGAATACAAGAAATAATTTTTGATAGAAAGGAAGAGTAATATTTTAGATGTAATAGAATTAGAGTGTTTTACATAAAATAGAACATGTGTATTCTAAAATAAGATTTTTATATTTTTTATAGAAAAATATCGCGAATTTTAATAACTCAACACATAAGCCTTTTTTGGGTGAATGTTAAATTATGAAAAAAGACACTTTTTAAATTTTGGACTTAATAACTTCATTACATAGAAAGTATTCACATATATTTACAAAATCAAAAGCAAAAGCAAAAGAAAAATCGATTACAAAAAGAGGCACACATATTATCTCAAAACAATCAAGAAAACATCACAAAAAAGGCTTATATATCATCTCAAAACAACCAAGAAAACACTATCACAATCAATAACACATAATTAATTTCATAATCTTTGATCAACAACCAAACGCTTGAATCAAAACCAAATTGAGAAATAGTTAAATAAAGATGAAAACAAGAGTAGAAAATCAGAGAAAAATCTTTTGAAAATATAAAATAAATATAAAAAGCTTCAATCAAATCATCCTAAGACTTTTGACGAATGTTTTGATGTTGTGTTAACCTTTAAGGTCAAGACTCATCCTTATCATCATCATCTCCTGTAGGTCCTCTTTTGCTAGGGCCAACATCAAAACCATGCATCCTCATTTATTGAAGCTCAACCTCGAGTTTGTCAATATGACTCTGCTAGTAGGCCTCTCTCTCTCCACATGTTGCGGGACAATCTCGGAATGCTCTCACTGCATATGACATTTGCATACATTAGCATATCGTATGAATAAATGTATTGTATAAAACATGCATTATGCGTATAAGCAGGTGATAAGATGAAGCTACTAACCCAAACATTAGAAGAATACTGTATATGATATCTGAGCAATCCATAAGCTCATCGGTACAAATATTGGGTCGAACCTCGAGGAACCTGCATCCAATAAAATCATCAAATAAAGTCGAGGCAATTAATGAGAGCTAAAAACATACAATGTTGCATTAACTCATATGGGTCGTGTTTGCCGAAACAAATTCAACCGATAACTCCTCAATGGGCAATGTGTATGTCACTACATTACCCCGTAGATCCAAACTATGAACAACTAGAATGAACAGAGTAGTAATCTCTCTGCAAATAATTCCAAGAGCCTCAAGAGCCGTACTTGTAAAAGTTATCCCACTCGAAGACTTAGTAACCTCAGTTGAACTGCTAGGTTAAGATCTCTTGGAGTGAGACTAAAAGATCTTAAAAGTCAATAAAAGCAGCAACAAAATTAGAATAAAGAACAATGAATGAGTGAAAAGCAACTAACCAAATGAGAAGAGGAAGCAGAGCCACCAACAAAAGAGGTGAGAGGGCAATTTGCCGCTACATTATCGATGAGAAAAGCACGAGTCCTGTAAGAAGCACTCGGGGGGCTCCAAAAAGTGATGACCCTCATATCCAACAGAAGCCTCTCATAGGTGATCACCCATCAATCCTTCCCCAAGAACATGTTAGGAGAAGGGGAATAAGGAACACGACATCCGTCAGGACCACTGGTCCAATCAATCATGCTCTCGTGGAGGTACCAAGCGTTATCAGCGGCAATCTCAAATAGAACTCTCTAACCAGTCAGCTTAATAGCATTGTGCATCTCAATAAAAAGTCAACACAGAACTCACCCTACCAATGGAGGCTAACTTGTGAAAGGAATCAAAAGCTTAGAAAAGATTAATTTATTAACATAGTGACAAAGGATCGGATCTTCACTTTGTCATAGTGGAAAGCCTTTAATGCTGTATAACCATCCTCCACTGATCACAGGTGAAAAGGGCCCTAGAGAAGGGGGGTGAATAGGGCTAATCAAAACTTTGAGAAAGATTAGTAAATTGTTAAGAGTTAAGAAAAGATTTTTGAAGCTATAAAGAGAAGATTTAATAATACAAAGATTTAGGAAGTTCGATTTGCAAATGAATCTATGTCTCCACCTAACTTATCCCCAAGTTAGGATTTTCAATTCCCACACTAATCTTACTAAGCAAGATTGAGTTTATAAGAGTTTTGAGGCTTAACTCTAACCTTTACAATAATAGAGCGTTTCTAGGCTGAGCTTAACTAAAACCAAAATCTCAAGTGTTTTATGACTCACTCTTAAACCAATTCCACTAGAATTAACTCTGTTGGGTTTCGTGATCCATAACGCAGCGGAAAAATAAAAATTTTAACTACGAAAACCCATCACCTGGATCCATATAATTCGAACTAGATTGATTGAGAGGGTTTCCAAACACTCACCAAGATGAACTTATGGCAAGATGGTTGGAAGGAAAAGAGGGGGTTCACTCCGGTGACACCCTACCTCGAGCTTTTCGTATCTTCTTGTCGGATTAAGACGTCACCAAAAGGTCACGCCCTCAACGGTATCCACACGAATAAGATGATCCAAAGCGATGTTAGTGTGCTAACACCTTTGTTGTCTCACAATAAGATGTTCTCTCTATGTCATTTTCTTTTCACAAAAGCAGTGGAGGAAGGAAAAGAAAAAGTGGCTTAACCTAAACCTAGAGAATATATGTATTTATAGTCATCCTCTCTAGGGTTTCATACACCTCCACTTACCAAAATAGTTTCGATAAGTTTAAACTTCTTTTTCTATTTTGATTCTAAGTCAAAATTAGAATCATTTCCTATTTATTTTAGATAACTCTTACCTAAAATAAATTAGAAAATAAATAAATAAACACTAATATATAAGGAAAAAGTACATTTAAGTACCCTGTGGTTTAGGTCATTTTTAGATAGAGGATTGTGGTTTGCTTCGTGACAAAGAGGTACCCTGTACTTAATGCCGTTAGCAAATAATGACATTTCTCTATAACGCCGTTGGAGATGCAGACGTGGTAGGGGTAAAATTGGGCTTTCACCTTTAATTGTCTTTTTGAAATTTTGACTGAACCCACTACCCACCTTTCCCCACTAATTTTGACTTTCACCTTTAATATGGCCTAACATAGTTTATATAATATTATTATTTTATTTAATTTTTTATTATTTAATTTTTATATAGTTTTATTGTATTTATAAATTTTATTATATTTATTTTTATTATTATTATTATTAGTATTATTATTTAATTATATATTAATTATATGTATTAATTGTATAATTATATTAAAGTGCAGTACTTGATTTTTTTTTTAAATCAAAAGGAAACTTTCTTTTTTTTTTTTAGGAAAGAGCAATTCTTTTTTTTTTTTTTTGGTCAATTGATTTCATTAAAGAAAACAAAACAGCCCCACAAAGGAAACAAGGATTCCAGCAAAGAGAATACAAAATAAGAGGATGCCTAAAAACATCCTTGAAGGAGGTTGATAAATGACCAACCACTGAAACATCCAAAAAATTGAGCCTAAGTAACCCTCCTAAAAGCCACCCATGGCTATGCGAAGCAAAACAAAGCTATTTGGAGCTACATGAAACAGAAAGGAGGGCAAAGATACATATTCAAGACTTCAAGTAAACATAAACAAGATACATAATAGAATAGCTAAGCAATAAAATCCTATCCTACGGATCAACCATGGCTGTCAATATGGTCTGTCCCCAACATGAGATTTCTTCCTCCCACTTTAACAGCTCCATACTATGAAGTAGGATGAGCTCTTCTTGGAGCCTTGAATCTCAAACGCTTTAGGGACTCAAAAAAGAGAACTTTTGTCAAACAAGTGGTGAGCATAAAGAAATAATAGAAAAATGAAACATAGCCACCTATTAATTTATAGACTTTGATAAACTATAACCATAACAAAATAAATCTGTAAATAATATAATCCTAGATCAAGCTAAACCAGCAACCACAGACTGATTAACACAAAAAATGCCTAACAAAATGAACGGACTATGACTTTGCCTTCATCTGTCAAAAGGATATGGAGCGCGACTTCAAATGGGGAAGAGCAGCACTCTGCTTGTAATGGAAATCAGAGCTGCTAAAGAACATACTCTATTATCTAGTCGGGCTCTCCTCACCAGACTGGCTTCAAACATCTAGACTCGCATCACCAGACTGAGGACGCCTCCAACAACAATTAATAGAAGAATTTGCTGAGGGAGATAACCAGCAAAGAGATCCCATTTTTTTCTCAAAAAAAAAAAAATTCACGAAGCTTCAGATTGTGGTACTCCGATGGGACTGAAATATTAGCTAGCTCAATTAAAGGGGAGTCTGTAAGCCAACAATCCATCCAAAATCTAATCCTTTTGCCATTACCCACACTCCACCGAACTCCAGCTAACAAATTACACCAATTTTGCTGAATAGCACGCCACAAAAGGAGATCCATTTTTTGTAGGAGGCATTTCATGAAAATAATGAGAATTAAAACTATATTTTTCCGTAATAGCTCGAACCCAAAGACAATCTGGATTGGAAATTAACTTCCAACCCAACTTAATAATGAAAGCACCATTCATAGCTCTTAAGCATCTCAAACCCAACCCTCTGTTGTCTTTATCCATACAAACATTTGGCCAACTCACCGGGCTAAGTCTCCTAGCATCCCCAGTGCCTCCCCAAATGAAGTTTTTACTCAACTTTTCCACCTAATCACACACAGTAACGGGAAGCTTTGCAGATTGCATACTATAGAGAGGAATCGCTGATAGAATAAATTGAGTTAAAGTGATCTTACCCGCTAATGATAAAGCATCCACACGCTAACCTAAAAGCTTTTTTTTATTTTTCTTCAGTACCGAACGGAAGCAGGGAGGAAGCATTCCTGAGAAATAATGTTTTTTTTTTCTCTTGAAAGGTTTTTGGAAAGAGATAACCTTTGAAATGTGAAGGTCAACAATTTACAATGAAAACCCAATTTTGCCCCTGCCACATCAGCATCTCTAACTGTGTTATAGAGAAATGTCGTTATTTGCTAACGGTGTTAAGTACAGGGTACCTCTTTGTCACAAAACAAACCACAGCCTTCTATCTGAAAATGGCCTAAACCATAGGGTACTTAAATGTACTTTTCCCAATATTAATATATATATATATATATATATATATATACTTATTTATTTAATCTTCCATAGAGATAATTATTAGGCTAATTAACCCAGTACTGCTTTGGGCTTATTCTAAGTGTGCGACCCTGTAGGTTCACACAACGTTGTCAGTAGGCCTAAAATCCCCATTTTAGCCCACAAGTCATAATTGGTCTCTAGCAAGACATTATGACTACCCAAGTTATGTGAAGGTCGATAATCCGACATAACCTAATACACAGTTTGTACTATAGTCCTTTTGTCACATGATATCCTGATTGAACATAAGGCATGGATTATATCATCCTTATATTGTTCAATCATATTGTTTCTCAATCCCAAGTAGACTGATACTGATAACTCTTTATCATTCTATCATGGTCATGCATTTCCCTTCAGTCTAACTTATCGAGGGGCCCAACAGATATATTCTCAAAATAAATGAGGGACAAATTCCATCTTAACCACTCACATCCCTCACATAACTCATTCTATATCCAATCACAACCTGTTTTACCATCCGGTTAAAGTATGGTGTAGGGATGTGTTAAAATACAGAACTCATTATGCAGGAAACCATGGTGATCTCAGGTCAGAGGACTCAAATAATACTACTATGATGAGAATTACCTATGACAATAATCCATGTGGTATTCTCATAGTGGGTCGATCCAATACATCATTTCTCTAAATATGTACCTATGAGTTTGACTTAACATCTCATATACATTATCAGTAAAACTTAATCATCAGTCATGCCCATACTAGTCTTTATTCATTGTTGTTCCCACAATAATAATCGACTAGCGATACTTAGATTAGAATTTAAGTATCATCTAAGAGTTTTTCTATCAAGTCACTCATTTGATGATCTTAGTAGAATTAACTAATTAAAGATAATACTAGAATTAGCCAATAATGATAAAAATGTCTCTTTATTAGTAAAATAGAAATATGACAAAGTCAAAGTATGGCCATTACATAATTGGCCTAGGGCATAACACTAACAAACTCCTCACTTCCTTTTTACAACCTAAGAAAAGTGATGAAGAAGAAAACTAATCTACAATACAAGAAAAGTGATAATATAGCAACAATGGGAATTAGGTTTTTTTTGCTTCTCTTCAAATAGATCATAATCTAGTTTAATAATGTATCAGTAAACGAAAGATGAAGATAGGTGTAGCTCATATGGTATAGCACTTGCTTAGCATGCGAGAGATGCAAGAGTCAATACCCACATCTCCATTTTATTATTAGGTAGCATGTATTTAATTTTGTTGATTTTTAGTGTACTTTTAATTTTTAATATTTGTTTTAAATGTGTAGGGAAAGGTGAAGGTTCTTTTGGTGCTTTTAGTTCTGGTTTAGGAGATATTGTTGGTTGTGAAAAGGGTGTTGAAGATAAGAAAAGTGAATGTAAAGACACTAAAGGTGGAGGGGATGGTGAGAAGAAGGAAGCTTATGATTAAAAGTTTGTTGAATCTATTGGTGGTGGTGATGAGTTAAAGGATTCTATTGGGTTATGTTCTGTTTTATTATTTTTATATCTTTTTTGTTTCTTTTTAGTTTCTGATACTTTGTTTTGTGTTTTTTTAAGTGTGATAAGAAAATATACTGTAGTAAAGATATTGTATTAGAAACGTAACATATACAAAAATAAACTAAAAGTATATGAAAAGGAAATCAAAAGTCTACAAAAAAATATTTTAAATTTCATGTCTTTAAAATTTATATTCTAGTAATGATGAACAAAACCGCTAACATAGCACACATGAGACTACCTATAATAAAACAATTAAAAATAATAAGAATGATAATTTATTTAATCAAAAACAAGGAAAAATGTAATGAGATTGCTAAGAGATTGTTTCATAAACGGAAAATAAACTAAAAGTAAATGAAAAATAAACAAAAATATTCTAGATTTCATGCTTTCAAAATTTATATTCCAATCACTTTACAAATTTTAAAAATGAAATTGTCACTTCATTTTCTATTGTATCAAATACCTTGAACTTCTGTATATATATTTTTGTCAACTTCAACTTAGAATACTTTCTGTTTATTTTACGTTTCTGATACAATAATTTAGAATACTTTCCATTTATTTTACGTTTCTGATTCAATAATTTGATATATGTTTTTGTCAATTTAGAATACTTTTTGTATTAAAATAATAATAATAATAATAATAATAATAATAATAATAATAATAATAATAATAATAATAATAAAGTGATGCTTATAATAGATTTGAAATTTTGGTGCTCGTTATAATTATCTGAAATTGTCACTCCATTTTTTATTGTATCCAATACCTTGAAATCATGTATATATTTTTTTGTCAATTTGGAATACTTTCTATTTATGTTATGTTTCTAATACTATAATTTTATATATGTTTTGGTCAATTTAAAATACTTTCCGTTTATTGTACGTTTCCAATACTATAATTTTATATATGTTTTTGTTAATTTAGAATACCTTTTGTATAATAATAATAATAATAATAATAATAATAATAATAATAATAATAATAATAATAATAATAATAATAATAATAATAATAATTTTTGGTGCTTTTTAACAATAATAATAATAATAGGAAAACAAAATGATTAATCATTTGCCTTAGTTAATAGAGAGAGAAGAGAGAATCAATTTTGCATAACTGCCCATTAACATCCATTGATACAAAACCTTGACATGCTAATGAATGCCTCTTTAATTAATTAAAAAAATAATCGCACCAACAGAAATGTCTTTATCTCTGTACCTCTCCACAAACAAATCAATTATATCCTTGGACACCTTTGTATCCAGAAGCAACCTGATTATATCTTGAAACAAAATCCCTATCCACCCAAAAACGTATCTCCTTCCTTCCTCTGCTCTTTCTAATCTTTTAACCACCAAGGGATAAAGAATGGCGGCTTCTTCTTCACTCAATAAGGCCTAAGCTGGTGTTCAATTTATGGTTTAACTCCAACAGGGCAATTTACCATTTTATGGTAAAAATCAATTTTATTTCCCAATTTGTGGTGATTTTCAAGTATATTCCCGTTTTGTGGTACTTTTATTTTTTTTAATTAAAAAACAAATTACGCTATTGAAAATAGCGTAATTACAAAGGGACAAGAAAAATTTCAGTCAAAGCGCTACTCAAAATAGCACAAAACTTTTCTCCCCCTGCTGACAAGACTGCTCACTGCAGAAACAAGAATTGTAGTAGCGCAATTGTCCCTGTTCCTGCAGACAAGACAACCACTGCACACACAAGAATTGTGCTACTGGCAGTAGTGCAATTGTGGCTGTCCTTCCCCAAGCCAGCACGCAATTGTGGCTGTCCTTCCCCAAATCTCCTTTGGTAATAGTGGTGCCAAAAGAAAATAATAAACAAACGAATATAAAATACTGAATAGATACTGATGTGAATTTTGTTACTTTTCAAAGAAGTTCATCACAAATGGACCAAAGTTTCATCTTTGTGTATAACATAATGATAGTGTATAACATAACTTTTATATAATTCTATTACTTATTGTTATTATTATTATTATTAACAATCATTACATAATGATGAATGACTAAATATTATTTAAATTAACATAATCATAACTCAATAATTAATTAATAATTATAATATTAAAAATTTACATAATTATTAAATAATTATACAATAGTCAAATCAAGGAGGCAGAGGGGCGCTTGGGTGGCGTGCAGAAAGTACATTACGCTACTTGAAGTAGCGTAACGTACTTAGACCAATTTCTACCCATTGCACTACTTCAAATAGCATAATGTACATTGTGCTACTTGAAGTAGCACAGTGCTTTTTCTCTCTCCTCTCACCTGCTGACTCAGCAGAAAGGACCACAAAATGAGAAATTATTTCCTTATTCACCATAAAAACAGGAAAATCTTTGAAAATCACCACAAATTAGGAAATACAATTTTTTTTATCATATTTTGGTAAATTGCCCAACTCCAACAACTTCGATAAAGCAATGGCCAATAAAAACTTAATATTGCCCATTTCACTTCTTATGATTGATTTCCTTATTAAAAACCTAGCCTTTCGAGTTTCACATAATCCGTCAAAATCCAAATCGCTAACACACTAAGGGGGCGTTTGTTTGGTAAAAAATATGGGTGGGAATCGAAATCGGAATGGACGATTCCGATTCCTAGTGTTTGGTTGGCTAAAATTAACATGGAATGAGAATGTAATTCCCTCATCAATGGGAATCATCATTCCCCTCTTCTTCTTAAGGAATGACTTTTGATTCACTTAGTAATCAAGTCAAATCAATTATAAATTGGTCAAATATTTAAATATTAACATTTATTTTTTAAAATTTATAAATAAAACATATAAATTAATAAAAATATGCATTAAATGTTTGAATAAAAAATATTTATAAAAATAAATAATTTTTTAATTTTTTTTAAAAATAATATTTTTATAAAAAATATTTTATAATACATAATTATAATATTAATTTTTAATATATGAAAATAATTATAATGTTAATTTTTGTATATAAAAAATAATTAAAAATATTTTTTTCATAAAAGAAATTTTAGTTAAATAATATTTGATTTTTATTCTCATTACCATTCCCTAGTAAAACCAAACACCTTCTTCAAATTTTCATTCCCTCCCATTCCGATTTCGATTCCAGAGTACAAACCAAACGCTCCCTAAAAAGAAAAAGATATGTGTTATTTACCCATAAAAATTAAACCAGCATATCATGTCTCAAAAATGGCAGTGACCCACATAGCATTTTTAAAAAATAAAATAAAAGAATGACAAAAAAAAAGATATAGATTAATAAGAACAAGAAGAAAAAATGTAGCAGTATTTGTGGAAAATACTGTTACATTAGAAACAATATACCATATAGGATTCCATATTGCACAGTCTCAAGAAATTTAAACAAATAATCATTATGCA
>CATIWK010585994.1:0-11508 GCA_949634005.1 Mallotus japonicus
AATTTATTTTTATGAATAAAAGATACTTTTTGACTCTCATTTCTAACATATTTTCTTCTTTCGAGGATATTGCACATAATTAAAATTTCTTTTCTTGGGGCTGGTCCTTTTTTATTATTTAATTTGTCAACAACAAAGTTATTTTAAATTTATGAATAAAAGATCCTTTTTTATTATTTAATTTTTCAAAATATTTATTTTTAGTTCCAGACTTCTCCAAAAGCATCTATAGTTATGCATGTATATATTTCATTCTCCCAAGCATAAAATTTCTTAGCTTTACCTTATTAGTTTTGATTTCTTAATGGACATTGATAGATGTTGTGGGTTACTAAAAGATAAAATATTTTTTTATGGCACAATACATATATAGTTTCTCGTACTCGTAGTGAAACTTTTAACTTTTCATTATACTTAAGTTTAATTTTATAGACATCTCAATTTATAATATTTATATCTTTTAAACACTTTCGTATCTCTTTATAGTCTTCAATGTAAATTATCAATATTTTAATCTTCTTACTTTTTATTATTCTTTTATTATTTTTGGTCTTTTTTTATCGATACTATTAGTTTATTTACACTTTCTAATTATTTTAAAATTGAAATGATAAATATATTTTTAATTTTTGTTATCACATAGTTGAATTAAAATTAAAAATATTTTATTTACATGCATAGACTTTACTAATGTATTCAAAAAATAAAATAAAATTTATATTTTTATAAATAATATTTTTTGAGCTTGGAGGTGGAAGGGGTAAAAGGGGTTTTAAACTCCCCAACTTTTACAAGTGTCATGTCCAGTAACATGATGGAAAATCATCTCATCTCATATTGGTTGGCTATAAATAATATTTATTGATTATTTAGTTAACGATTAAAATTTTATAATTACAATTATAAATTTTGTAATATTTTATAAATATAATGATGAATTCAAATATTATTAATTTTATTTTATCATTAATAGTTATAATTTAAAAAATATTAATAAATTATAATTTTAAGATTATGAATAATTTAATATATGATATAACCAAAAAAATTAAATTAATAATTACATAACAAACAAAAAATAATTATGCAAATATAATTTTATTCTAATTTTAAGTCGACATTATAAAAAACTACATATAAATAAAAATATTTTAAATTTAAATTAACATAAGTGAATATTAGAAAACTATATTAACAGTTTAAAAGTAATTTCTATTTTTAATTTGGTTAATAATCGTAAAAAGTAATAATTTTCAGGGAAAAATACGGAAAAGTACCCTGTGGTTTCGCGCTTTTAATCTCGAGGGCCAATGGTTTTTTTGTTTTTTTTTTTGGCACTTAGGTGACCTATGGTACCTTGCCGTTAGCACTTTAGTGAAAAATTCTATAATACCGTTAAGTAATCTTACGTGGTAGCCGACGTGGCTCCACGTGGCAGATGATGTATACGATGGGATAACGTGGCACGCACGTGGCAGATGATGTGGCGCCACATCATCTTCCACGTAGGATTACTTAATGACATCACTAATTTGTCGTTGAAGTGCAAACGATGGTGTACCACAAGTCACCTAAGTGCAAAAAAGAAAAATCACAGGGTACTTTTCTGTACATATATTAATCGAACATAATTAGTCAAAATTCAATTGATTTTTATACTAATGATCTAAACCAAACTAATAATTTATTACATTTTCGAATAATTTTACTTTTTAAATTTTAATAAAAATAATAAAATATAACAAAAATAAATTTAATTCATGTCATCGGTTATCATTAATGTTAATCATTACAATATTTTTCATATTAATATTGACTATAGTTGCATCTAACTCTATTGATTAAGAGAAGTAGTAGTGACTACCAATGAGATTTAGATCAAATAGTTTAGGCTGAAGTCTTAAGACCTTTCAAAAAGTTTTAGTTAATTAGTTCAATTATTAAAGTTTCAAAGACCTCAATCTAAACCTCATTAGCAAGGCAAATGAAGCAGTGGAAATTTCAGTTTGAACTAATTAATTGAAGCTCCTCAAAAGGTCCCAAGACCTCAGCCTAAATCATTTGATTTAAACCTCATGCAGTCACTACTACTTTCTTTGATCAAAAGAGTTAGATACATTATACTCATTAGTATACAAAATCAATTGAATTTTGTTTAATTATGTTCGATTAATATATGTACAAAAAAGTACTGTAGACGGTAGGGTTTAGCGCACACCCAAGTATTTGGCAACCACAACACTGTTTGAGTTCAGGACTCTAGGGAACACACTAACAGCTATCACATAGATAGGGCAGGGAGATGAGGTGTCGCCACCCAGGAAAATAACTGGGACAATGTATAATAACCCGTATTTTTAATTATTAATTTAAAAAGTGTGGATTATAAAATTTTAGTTATTATTTTATAAAAATTGTGTTAAATGAGTATTTTAGTAAATTTATTAATTAATTGTATGTGTATATACTAAAATTTTAGTATAAAATAAATTTACTAAAATACTCATTTAACACAATTTTTATAAAATAATAACTAAAATTTTATAATCCATACTTTTTAAATTAATAATTAAAAATACGGGTTATTATAATCTTCCCTCCTTACAAAAATTCGTCCTCGAATTTTAACAAATAAAGAGGGGTACAAGATTCTACTAATGAAAAAGATAAGGGTATACCACTCGCATCACTGCTTCAGTCTCCCAAGTACAATCTTCCACCGAGTGGTTGCTCCACAGCACTTTCACCATAGAAATTTCTTTGGTGCGGAGCTGACGAACTTGTTGATCCACTATCGCCACTAGATACTCTTCATAAGTCAAATCTTCACTGAGCTCCACTGTCTGAGGCTGAAGAACGTGTGAAGGATCAGAGATGTGCTTCCTCAACATCGACACATGGAACATTGGGTGGATCCGCGATAATTCAGGTGGTAACACCAGTCTATACGCCACATCACCAATTCTTGACTGAATCTCAAAGGGTCCAATATATCTTGGAGCTAACTTTCCTTTTTAACCAAACCTCATTACTCCCTTCATTGGAGACACCTTAAGAAACACCAAGTCTCTAGTAGAGAATGACACATCCTTTCTCTTCGAGTCCGCATAGCTTTTCTATCTACTGAAAGCTGTCTTCAACCTCTGTTGGATGATAGGAATCTTTTCTGAAGTCACTTGCACCAATTCTGGGCCAGTTAACTGTCTCTCACCAACTTCCCAACACAAAGGTGACCTACACTTCCTTCCATATAATGTTTTATATGGGGCCATCTCAATGCTTGCATGATAATTGTTGTTATATGCAAATTCAATCAATGGTAAGTGCAAATCCCATTGGCCACCAAAATCCATCACGCACATCTGAAGCATGTCCTCTAATGTCTGAATGGTCCTTTCTGACTGACCATCAGTTCGAGAAATAAAAAGCTGTCCTGAAATCCAGTCTTGTACCCAAAGCCTTATGCAATTCTTACCAAAAGACTAAAGTAAAAGTGGCTCCTCTGTCAGACACTATACTTTCTGGTACTCCATGCAAACAAACAATTTGGTTGACATACAACCTTGCTAACCTGTTAAGAGAGTATGTCTTCTTAACTGGCAAGAAGTGAGCTGACTTGGTTAGTCTATCAACTATCACCCAAATGGCATCATAGCCCCCAGTTGTGCGAGTGAATCCAGTCACAAAATCCATAGCAATCATATCTCATTTCCATTCTGGAATAGGTAACTGTTGCAACAATCCTGAGGGCCTCTGATGTTCCAAACTTGCTGACAAATGAGACACTTGGACACAAAACTCCGCAATGTCTCTCTTTATTCCATTCCACCAATATTTATCTTTCAAATCATGATACATCTTGGTAGAACCTGGATGAATACTATAAGCAGAAAAATGAGCTTCCTCCATGATCTCCTTTCTCAGCTCATCTACATCTGGCACACACAGCCTAGTGCCCAAACGTAAAATGCCCTCACTGTCAACAACAAAATCTCTAGATTGACCTTGTTGTACTTCAGCCATTATCTTTTGTAACTGTGGATCTTTTATCTGAGCTGCCTTAACTCTATCCAAGTACATTGATCGTACTTTGAATTGAGCTAATAGACATTTCTTGGTCACCTTCCACTGCAATCCCTGATCAATCAGTTCATGCAACTCTTTAATAATTGGCCTCTTTTCTGTGCTGATGTGTGTGAGGCTGCCTGTTGACTTTCTACTCAACGCGTCAGCTACCACATTAGCTTTACCCAAATGGTAAAGAATAGAGCAATCATAATCCTTTAAAAGTTCCATCCATCTTTTCTGCCTCAAATTCAAGTCTCTTTGCTGAAAAATGTATTTTAAGCTCTTGTGGTTGGTGTATACTTCACAAGTTACACCATACAAATAATGTCTCCAAATCTTCAATACAAACACTACAGCTGCCATTTCCAAATTATGGGTGGGGTAGTTCTGCTCGTGCTTCTTTAACTGACGTGAAGCATAAGCAACCACTCTCCCATTCTGCATCAATACACACCCCAATCCTACTCGAGAAGCATCATAGTACACTGTATACCCTTCATTTCCTGAAGGTAAAGTCAACACTGGAGCTGAAGTCAACCTATCTTTGAGTATCTGAAAGTGCTCCTCACATTTGTCAGTCCACATAAACTTAACATTTTTCTGAGTTAACCTTGTTAAAGGTGCGACAATCTTGGAGAAATCCTTCACAAATCTCCTATAATAGCCAGCTAAACCCAGAAAACTTCTCACTTTGATAATTGTTGTGGGTTTCGGCCATTCTGTAATGGCTTTAATCTTTTTGGTATCTACTTGTATACCATCTTTGGATACCACATGGCCTAAGAATGTCACTTGATCCAACCAAAACTCACACTTAGAGAATTTTGGCATACAGTTGATGCTCCCTTAAAGTCTGAAGTACCATTCTCAAATGCATGGCTTGCTCCTCTTCACTTCTTGAATACACCAAAATATCATCAATAAATACAATCACAAATCGATCCAAGAATGGCCTAAACACCCGATTTATCAAGTCCATAAAGGTTGCTAGAGCATTAGTCAACCCAAAGGACATCACCAAGAATTCATAATGGCCATATCTCGTCCAAAATGCAGTCTTAGGTATATCTCCACTTCTAATTCTCAACTGATGATACCTTGACCTCAAGTCAATCTTGGAAAAACACTAAGCTCCCTGAAGCTGATCAAACAGGTCATCGATCCTTGGAAGAGGATATTTGTTCTTGATGGTGACTTTGTTCAACTGTCTATAGTCGATACAAAGTCAAAGACTACCATCTTTCTTCTTCACAAATAACACCGATGCACCCCAAGGAGATGTGCTAGGTTTGATGAAACCATTATCGAGCAACTCTTGCAACTGCTCGTTAAGCTCTTTCAATTCTGCAGGTGCCATCCTATAAGGTGGTATAAAGATAGGATCTGTAATAGGTACAACATCTATACAGAATTCTATCTCTCTTTCTGGTGGCAAGCCCGGTAATTCTTCAGGAAAAACATCAGTAACCTCTCACACTACTGCTGGCACATTCATAGATGCTCCCTTATCTACCTCTGTATCCCTAACCACAGCTAAATAGCCTTGACACCCTCTTCTAAGCATCTTTCTAGCTGTGATTGCAGGGATGAGATTCTGAGGCATTAAACTCTTATCGCCTCTGAACCAAAATTCCTCATCATTTGGAATTCTAAAAATCACTTCTTTCTCTCGATAATCCAAAGTGGCATAATGTCGAGCCAACCAATCCATTCCCAAAATCACATCAAAATCTATCACATCCAATAATACTAAGTCTGCAAGCAACTCTCTACCTTCCACCAACACTGGACAAGATGGAAAGACTATATTTATCTTTAACTCGTCACTAAGTGGAGTCGTTACAGAAAATAGAATTAATAGCTTGGATGGTTGTTATTCCATTCTTGAAGCAAAAATAGGGGACACAAAAGAATGTGATGCACCAGGATCAAACAAAATTCTAGCATCACAATAACAAACTGGAAGAGTACCTGCAACCACTGCATTGGATGCCTGAGCATCCTGTTGAGTCAATGTGAACACTCTGGCCTACCCACGGCCAGCCTACTATGAAGTGGATGGCTATGTAAATCCTCTGCCATTAGGTCTCCCTCCATGCCTACCTCCTGAACCTCGGCCCTACTGGCCCACAAACTATGCACCACCCTACTGAGGATACACTAGTGCATAAAACTGAGGAGTCTGTTGTACTAGTTGAGCAACTGAAGATGATGATCCCTGAGGGTATGCCTGCTGATAACCAAAATATAGGCATGCTCTAGCAAAGTGTCCAACTTGTCCACATCTGAAACAAGCTCCTGTTAGTAGGTGACAAGGACCTTGGTGTACTCAGCCACAGTTAGAACATGCACTGGGTCCTGAGCCTGTACTGCCGTACCCAGAGCTTTGACCACTACTACTACTACTAGCTCCAGCCCCAAATCTAATAGGTCTATTACTCCTTCGGCTGTGCCTTCCACTCTTATGCATACGACGACCTCTATAGCCCTACTGTGAGGTACCAGCAATCTGAATGCCAACACTTCTCATCTAAAAATTAGGCTGCTGAATCCTTTGAGCTACCATCAAATCACTACTACTACTCATATAGGGGTCGGGGATGGTTCCCTGTATGATATGTCACCTCTCCAGTTGTCTGGCCTCCTCAATCAAACTATCTAACCTCTGGTCTCCAGTCCGGATACTGATACAGGCTGAGCCTAACCCTGTCACAAACAACTCTACTACTCTCCCTTCATCTTGTATCACATCTACAGCATGACATCCCAACCTGAGAAACTCTTGGGTGTACTCTTCAACTGACCGATCACCCTTGAGTATATGCAACAATTGCCACCTATAATTATCCCTCATCGAAGGTGGACAGAAATATCTCAAAAATCGCTCTTTAAACTCCAACCATGCCATGGTAGTCATATATGGCTGGATCGACTGCATAAACCAGTCCTAAGCTGCAGCTTGCACTGATAATTCCACAACCATAATCCTCTGATAATCAGTGTATCCAGTCCTGGTTCTAGCCTCGATAGTATTTATAAAATTCAAGGCATCACCAGTACCATCAAATGCAACTCTTCCAACTCTAGAATACAATAAGGCTGCATCCGCATCAGACATCCCTTGGTTCCTCTGTTGTAACATCTGCTGTACCAAAGGAATAACTTGATTTAGTGCTGCTAAACCTTGGTTGTTTCCTGCCATACCTGCTGCAAAAGCTGCAGGATCCATTTCTAGAGCTTCTGGCTCAACTTGTGCTTGTTGCTCTTGTCTTTGAGTTGCCTTTACCCTAGGCCTACCCCTTCCTCTACGTCGAGGAGCAGGGGGAAGAGCTTCATCCTGAACGGACTGCTCATCCTCATCATATGCTGCTTCTACAGTAGGAGCATTTCGTGCTCTCCTTCTCATTCTGAAAAGACATGAAAAAAAAGTTCAAGACATAAGGATACTAACATATACGCGGAATCTAGAAGCAATAATGACAACAATTAACATTTTTCATCCTAATTGCTGTAGTAGTTCAAGAAAAGACATATTTCAATGACCAAAATAGTAAAATATTAACCTAGGGCTCTGATACCAACTATAATAACCTGTATTTTTAATTATTAATTTAAAAAGTGTGGATTACAAAATTTTAGTTATTATTTTAGTAAATTTATAAAATAATAACTAAAATTTTGTAATCCACACTTTTTAAATTAATAATTAAAAATACAGGTTATTATACAATGTGTGAGTGGTGGTAACTCGATTCTCTAAAAGAGAGTTAGCACCACTCCGAGATGATTCTAGGTACGGAATATATATATATATCTATTCATACAATTAATTAATAAATTTACTAAAATACTCATTTAACACAATTTTTATAAAATAATAACTAAAATTTTATAATCCACACTTTTTAAATTAATAATTAAAAATACAGGTTATTATACAATGTGTGAGTGGTGGTAACTCGATTCTCTAAAAGAGAGTTAGCACCACTCCGAGATCATTCTAGGTACGGAATACTAACTTCTTTTCAGTCTCATGTTCGTTTAGAATTACCTTATTAATTACTAAATTATTCTCTATTTACTTGCAATTTCATATTAAACCCTTATTTTAATAATAAACTCCAAGCAACTAGTCACATGAAAGAGCATACAAACAATGCATTCATTAAGCTCATAATCCCTAATTTAGTCTAATCTACATCTTTTAATTAAGGTTAGCTAATTCTACATATTTTATTTACAAAATGAGTTAGGAAACTAAGGGTGGACCTACATTATTTGACGTCCATGATTGCACCGACTGTAGCTAGGAAAGGACGCCCCATAATGATTAGAATTTGAAGTCCTCTTCCATGTCCAAGATGATGAAATCTCCCGGCATATAATAGTCTCCAACTTTAACAGGCACATATTCTAATATACCATTGGGATAGATAATGGACCTATCTGCAAGTTATAGTAACGCCGTTGTTGGTTGAGGTTCTCCAATGTTTAGGCGCCTACAAAGAGAAAGAGGCATTATACTTACACTTACACCCAGATCATATAAAGACCTACCTATAAATATTTTTAATTTTTTAATTTTCAATATTTTAATTTAAAATAAATAACATTTTATTTATATGTATAGATTTGAAAATATATATCCTTGTAATTAATAATATTTTTATTGATTACTTAGTTGATTATTAAAATTTTATAATTTAAAATATAAAATTTGCAATATATATATATGAAATATTGAAATATTATTAATTTTATTTTATTATTTATAGTTACAATTTAAAAATTATTAATAAGTCAAAACTATAAGATTTTGAATAATTTAAAATGAGATATATTAGTTTCACATAAGTAAATACCAACATAGGCGATTAATAAATAATTATTCGATCAAATGATAAATGAAAATGTGATTTGTTTGATTTATATCATTTATAATTTTATTCATATTAAAATATTTTAATATTTTGAGATATTAATTGTTAGTTTGAATAAAATATTTATTAATGAAGAGTTACACAATAATAAAAATTAGGGAAAGTATGGAAAAGTACCCTGTGATTTCGCACTTTTAGTCTCGAGGGCCTGTGGTTTTTCTTTGGAACTTAGGTGACATGTGGTACCTCGTCGTTAGCACTTTAGTGACAAATTCTGTAACACCGTTAAGTAATTCTACGTGGCAGATGACGTGTGTGAGGGGATGACGTGGCACACACGTGGTAAATGATGGCGCCACGGCATCTGCCATGTAGGATTACTTAATGACATCACTAATTTGTCATTGAAGGGCAAACAATGGTGTACCACAAGTCACCTAAGTGCAAAAAAGGAAAACCACAGGGTACTTGTAAGCACCAAATTTCGGGATAGTTGAGTGCGGATGCAACAGAGGATCCAATGATGAGCATTTATTCAAAATAGGTCTTTGGATTTTGATTCTTGAATCTTAGGACTAAATTGCAATGTTTTTAAGGACTTAATTGTAAAACTTTCATTTTCTTTTCTGGGTCAATTTTGAAATAAAGAAAATTTGAAAGAGGGACTGAAAGGCAAAATTCCGACCGGAATTACACATTTCCGATCGGAAATATGGAATTCTGATCAGAATTCTACATTTTCGATCCGAATTGCACACCTCCGAGCGGACTCCGTCTTGAATTTTCAATTTTTTTTGTTTTTGAAAATATTTTTCTTTTTTTTATTGGTTAAAAAATAATTTAAAATTAAAATAATTTGGATAATAATTATTTTATCTAAGAAAACCATATGATAATCATGTATTATCAAAAAATTTTCCTGGATAAAATTTTTAAAAAAGTGATTTTATGTTCTATGATTATCAAATCATAGGAGGTTAACCTCTCTTGGTGCTTTTTAAAAGCCAAAAAAATTTACGTGAAGGGGTTCTTTTTTGGGAAAAAAAATCACTGAAAAAAAAAGGAAGAAAAACTTTACGTTCTTGAGAAAAGCACAGACAACAAAACTTCATGCGTTTTGGATTTTTAATTTAGTTCTTCTCTGTTTCTTAAAAGTCCTTCAAAAAGAGCAAGCAACTCTAAGAAGTGAGATCAATCTGCAAATTCTATTCCATACAAACAGTGAATAAAATTCACTCTAAGGAGCAACCAATGCAGCATCTGCACTACATCCCATTCTTTTTTTTTTTTTTAATTTTCTATTTTTTTTTATGGCTATGATGAAAATGGTTTGTACCTAAGATGGAGGAAATCATGTGATTGAACTAATGAAACCTAGGAAGACCCATGGAATGCCATGGATTAAGGCCATGTTATGATTTTACGTAAATCTTAGGTTTCTGCTTTATTTTATTTTTTTGTTTGTTTCTCTGTTTATTGGCAATTATGTTGTGTATTTATTTGGTTTTGGCTTGTAATTATTTTTATACGTAGATTGTAATAGCCTCAATAGTGGGAATATAGTGAAACCTTTATTTTTCTGCACTTTTAAAATCAATTAGTAAATTAGGTTTAATTTGGTAAAACTCTAATTAAAATCAATGATGGTAGTAGTTAAATTATGTTGCAGGTAAATTGAATTAGGGTTAGAAACACTGTATGCATGTATGTTTTATTTATTTAATGTGATTATTTGGGCTTTTATTTGTACTTATTATTTTTATGGCTTATTTGTTTTAAGCTCATAATTTTAGGCCCATAAGTTAAATAGCTAGGCCCACTTTTTATTAATTTAATAGTTTAACTTAGGATTTAGTGTTAATTAATTAAAAATGCATTTTTAGGCCTATAATTAATTAGTGTTTTTAGGTTAGAATGTATTTAGGCTCATTTAGTTAATTTAGACTTAGGTCCACTTTAGTTTAATTAAAATAAAATTAGACTTAGTCCATTAATTAAAGTATTTTTTCCATAACTTGTAGAATTAGACTCATTTAGAATTAAAATAAATTTAGAATTAAGCGCATTAATGTATCAAATCCATATCATTAAAATCAATAAACTTAGGATCATTTCTTAGAATTAAAATAAGTAGATTTATGCTCATTAATTAATTTTAAATATTTGGCAAGGTCCCCTTGGTTTCTGTCTAAAGTTGTAAGGATTATGAGTTCTCAGAATAAAGTTATATGGTCGTATAGATGGAGTTGGTAAGGGAGGACTGGGATCATTTTGCTTGGTAGCAATGTTAGCAACCGGTACCAACATGTGACTTTTGAGTAGAATCTCTTGAGCAACGAGTTCTCCATGTAATTCAAAGAAAGAAATTGGCTAAGGCCGAATATTTAAGCTACTGATGATTCCATGATACTCAGGACCGATATTTCTGTAAATTATGACATTAAATTCAGCCGAAGATAAGGCTTTGCCTGCGGTTTGTAATTCATCAACTAATGCTTTGGCCTTCTTGAGATATTTAGTCACCGAGAGATCATTCTTCTTAAGTTCTTATAATTCTAGG
>CATIWK010586073.1:0-39589 GCA_949634005.1 Mallotus japonicus
CCTAAATAAAATAAAGATTTAATTCCTAATATATACAATCAAACCTTTGACTTTCCAGGGCTCACTTCAATAGTATTTGTAACATCAACAAAAAAAAAAGTTGAAAAAATAAAAAAAATCAACAAACCGAAAAAAAAAAAAACTAAATCAACAAAATACAGCATAAGAATTGTTGTTGATTTTTATTGATTGTCAGTTGTTTATTTTTGTTGATTTTTATTATTTTTTAAATTATTTTTTCATTATTAATAACAAAATTAAGGCCATAAATAAAATTTTTACTTTTATTAGTATTAATGATAAAAATAATAATTTTTTTATATATCTCCTAATTTTTATTGTTATTTTTTATTTTTAACAAAAATTAACAAATATAAACAAAGGCAAACAACAAAAACAATTGAAAAACAACAAACTGAAATAATAAAATCAACAAAAGTCAACAAAAGCCAAAAAAAAAATACAGTTGTTGATTTTTATTGTTGTTTGTTGCAGTTGTTTATTTTTATTTATTTTCTTGCTCTTACTCTCATTATTCTTGAACTTTAACCTTCTAGTTTTCTTACATTTGTTTTTTACAAGTATCAGTTTCAATCATTCCTACATTAAAAAAAAAAAAAAAAGCAAGCAAAATAAAAAGAAACGGAGATCGCCGAAGTATGGTGGAAAGTTTAAAAAATGGACCACTTTTGGGTACAAAAGTGAAAGCAGCAAAAACAAAATTGAAAGAAACAAAAAGTCTAGACCACTAACGAAATTAAAGTGATCAAAGGGTACATGGGTGAAATTTCCTCTAAAATTTTTCCTAGATATCAAAATTTAATTATTTTTCTCTTGTCTCTTAATTAAAAGACGAATCTACTTAATTAAATTTCTCTTGTCTCTTAATTAAAAGACGAATCTACTTCTGAAAATATAATCTCATTAAAAGTTGCATGAAATAATAAGTAAAAAATATATAAATTTAGGGTAATATATCAAATCTATTGTAAAAAAAAGGAAAAATTTAAATTTAAATTGTAAAACTAGCTTGTGCACTGTTATCTTTTTTTCTTTTTCTTTTATTTTCTAAGAACATCTTCACCTATATCTTTTCTGGTGTGGATTTGGAGAAAAATCCCTCCAATTCAACGCCATTTTTGGCACTAAATCTTGTGCTACGCCTAGGGATGTAATTGAATTAAGTCGAGTCGAATTTTGACTAGCTTGAACTTGGTTCGTTTATAATCGAGCCAAGCTCACTATGTCATTTGGTGTTCACAAGTTTAAACGAATCCAAAGAAATTTTAAAAAATACAAACTATAAATTAAAATTATAAATTAAAAAATTAAAAATAAAGTATTTACTAAATAAATTATAATATATTTAATAAAAATTATGATTTTATTCTAATAATATATTTTCTAAAATATTTTTTATAATAAAAATTTATATATTATATATCTAAAATCAAATTATTAAACATTATAATACGAGCTAGCTCGCGAGCTTCTATTCGAGCCTGTTCGCAAGCTTCACAAGTCGAGTTTTGTATAGTTTGAACTCAGCTAGTTAATTGAACGAGCTTAGATATACGAGTTCTAACGAATTTTTATCAAGTCAAACACCGAACTCCCTAGTTACTCCACAATGTCAACCTAGATTTAGGTTGCACACTTGCATTGTAGTTCATAGTCATAGCATTCCTTTTTTTTTACAAACAAATCCAATATTTTTGGCTAAATATTCAATTTAGTTCATAATTGTATTATGTTTATAATTTCTTTAAACAATTAGTCCTTTTTTTTCTTCAACCAACGATGAAAAATTTTAAATGGAAATAATATATTTATTATACAAATAAAATAAATATGCAATAAAAATTGTATTTAATAAACTTAAAAGTTTTATTATAATTTATTTATTTGATGTTCGATTTCTAATTTCTTTATATAATTTATTTATTAGTTAATATATAAATAATAAATATATCTTATAATTAGCAAGAAATAAATAATTTATTTTTATTTATAAAATTATTAAATAATAAAATATATTTTTATTGGTCTAATAAATAAAACAAGTATAAATATTAGATGTAATGTGTTAAATATATAAATAATATAATATGGGATATGAAAAGAAATATAAGAAGAATGTTCATTTTAGAGTTAAAAATAAAGTAATGGAATGAAGAAGAATTATTTTAGTAACTACATTTTAGAGTAAAATTTACAGCATTTGATGTTATGGATTGGAAAAAGCCTAGTAAACAACTATTTTTTTTTTTTGAACATAGTAAACAACTATTATAACACCTTATGCTAATCTTTTGTAATATTTTTATATTTTCTCCCCAATGGCTCCACTCTCCAATTTTTTGCACATCAACCTCTGCATTACTTATTTTAAATCTTTTAATAATTTTTTTTCCTTTGGATATTAAATCATAAACATACTTGAACTGATGTGAACCCATACTCACATGTGATGAAATCTGCAAAAAAAAATATAAAATTATTATTTTTTTAACGAAAAAGGAATATACCATTATTAAAAAGAGAAAGTCATGATAGAGTTTAAAGTTGGTTAAAGGGTCAAATTGGACCCTCGACTATACCCAAAATTAATATTTGATCTTAAAGTTTTTGTTTAGTATTAATAGAAACTTTTTCTTCTAAAATTGGATCATATTGGACTTTATTTTAAAAAACTATTACTATTAAATCTTATAAATCAAACAAAATTTTAATTTTAATGATTAACTAATGAAAATTTATTTAAATTAATAAATAAAGTTGATAAATTTTTTCTAAAAATTATATATCACCTATTTATAAAAATTTTAAAAATTTTAGGCCTATATAATAATTGAAGGCAATTATTCTCTCTCATTCCCCTTGTAAAAGGTAGAAATTGATTACATCTCTAATTGGGGTGTAAAATATTTCAACTCCAAAACACATTATAACTTAAAGTTTTATTTCCTTTTGGCTTAATGCATCCGCAGCCAGAACTTGGCAATTTTTGTCACTTTAACACCCATACTTACACTTTTGCCATTTAGACACCTTAACTTGGCAAAAACGTGATTTATAAACCATTTTCTGCTGATGTGGCAGATACGTGTAATTCAATGTGAATGAGCGCGTGAAATGAAAAAAATTGAAGATAAATAAAGGATTGTCCAAGCAATGCAAGCTCTTATAAAAAATTCTTGAAATTGGCTAAAGATTTCACAAAAGCAAACAATTCTTTTACCTGAATCAGATAGAAGATTAGCATTAGCATTACATTTACATACGGCCATTACAATTCTTCAGCTTCAACTATAGAGGAAAATCAAAATCAAAATCAAAATAAGAAAGGAATTACAAGAACTCAACCCTGGATTCCAGCATGAAGTTGGAACAAGAAGTGTGTCTCATCAAAAAGTGGCAACTAAATCCTAGCATAGAAGTCCCCAAATCAAATTCTAGAAGGGTATCCTCTAATTGAAGCCCTCCTATTACAATTGAGTTCTTTGAATCCAATCCACCATCCAACAACCCTAAACACATCACCTCATCATTCACTTCCACCATAGAATTCCCTCCATGTATTATCCACTTCACCATCTCACTTTGGAGCACTAAATCAATTGCAGGAACAATTGGACCCAAGATTGATCTTTCAATTCCCTTTGAGCTATAACAAAGTCCAAATGCTGACATTGATGCCACTCTTGTCAAATTCATAGAATCTGCAGCCTTCATATAAGCCTTCATAAATATTTCATAGATTAAGCTCTCTAAATTGGTACTTATTTTTGTTAATCCAATACCCTCTTGGCCCAAAGCTATCGCAATATCCACAAATAAAGGAACACACAACTGAAGAGCATGCTAATGGTCAAATAAATTTAACTACTAGTATGATATAAGAACTACTTACTTTTTCCGGCAAGCAATAGCCATGATCAATTGGAATGAACACTATCTTACCATCCTCTGTTTTGCTAACCAATATATTCCCAGCATGCCTATCTGCATTGGCCATTCTTATATCTAACACACTGATCTTATGCACCTCTTCCACTGGAAAAGCCCCTGGACCCATTTCATCACAACTTCCCTCACTACTCTTTCTCCTACCCTTGTGCCCCTCCTTTTCAGCCCTTCACCATCAGAGGAGACAGGCAGTCCTCGGGGGTTATTCACAGCCATTGGTTTGACCCAGATCGGAGTGCTATCGCACCTTCTGTGATCTCCCCTATTTTTACCAACTGAATTATGCCATTTTCTATGGATAGATCACAACTTTTTGGATGATTGCAACTCTTTTGCCCAGGTTTTTCCATAAAACACTGAATTAAGCTACTGGGTATCACAGCTACAGATGAAACATGAATTAGAGAGGCAAAATCATAGCTACAGATAGAAGCAAAGTTACAAACCCCAGCATCTCCTTCAACTTTTAGTCAAAACCTCCACTGTTCCTCAATGAATTCAAAGCTATCAGAGCTTCGAATAGCTTATCGTTGAAGAAAATCTGTGGCACTTGAGAACTTCCTGTTCTCTTAATCAGCTTTTTTCTCTCCTCAGAAACATGTCGATGTTAATCTCCATGAATTTCAATCCTTTGCCTCTGAAAAAGGATCGAACGGTGGTGCAGTCCCTGTAATTAGACTTGGAGAAGAAACTTATCCTTCCTTTGATAAAATCGTCTTCGTTTTTGAGCCTGACCATCACTTTGAGCCCCGATATGCTGTACTCTATGACGTCGGGGGCTTCTCGATGGTCTTACGATCGTCATGATTGGACTTAATTTTGAAAGATGAGAAATGATTGACAATAGAAGCTGATAAACTATGGGTTCGGTGTTTAAAGAAGTTGCTGATAGAGGAGGTCATGTTGACAGTAAAGCTGTCGAGTAAGGATTTGGATCGGGAAAAGGCCTCGAGATCGACATCAGAGATGTTGTGTTTAGGTGGAGGAGGCGAAAGACCTGGAGGTGCCTCAGGCTTAGGGAGGAGAGAGTGAGGTTGGATGATTTGCAGAAGATGATGATGAGGATGAGAAAGAGTTGTAATTTGCGATAGATGGTGAAAATTAGGGTTTAGAATTTGGGGATAATTTGAGACTTACCCTTTTTTTTTTCCATCCTAGTCAGCTCGAGTAAAAACACGCGCGTCTATGCTTCTTTGATTCATGAGAAAGTGGTTTATAAATTACCTTTTTGGCAAGTTGAGGTGTTTAAATGGTAAAAGTGTAAGTATGAGCGTTAAAGTGACAAAAACTGCCAAGTTCAGGAGGCTACGAATGTATTAAGCCTTTCCTTTTTAAACATTTCTCATTCTTTTCCCTTATTAATTAATTTAAAGCTACCAAACACAACAAATATATGGTTTTTTTTCATTCCCTCCTCTTCCCTATCCTTTCCTTCCCTTTAAAAAACCTTCCCTTCTCTTCCCTCTATAGTTGTTATGCATAGTGTTAGAGTTCTAACTTGATCATTTGACTTATTATCTGGTGATCCTTAGGTCGATTCTCAAATTGATTTAGGGTTTCACAATTTCAGCGCTCGCGGGTTCATATAACCTAAGGCTTCAGAAGCATAATCCATGTGGGTTATTCTATCATAATTGTTTGAAATATAATAAATACACACAACAATTGAATTTTTTATAGTTAATTTTCAATATATGTTTAAACATAAAATAAAATTTGTATAATAAAATTTATAGTCATTTTATTTTATGTATTCAAATTATAAAATCATTAAAATATAAATATTAAAGTAAAACTTAAAAAGAAAATTTATAAAAAGTACTATCATTATAATATATTGAATATAATATAAAAATATTTAGTTATTTATTATTATGAATTTGTGAAATTTTAATTTTAAATATATAAACTAAAAATTAATATAAATTTTTGAATTTTGATTTCGCTCCGAACCAATTTGAATTCTCCATTTGCTCCGAATTGCTCCAAAGGCAGAGATTTAAATTTTTAGAAACAAATTCGAAGAATTTACATTTTTCGGACTGCTCTGACCAGGCACAATCCTAATAGTATTTTATTATTTATAATATATGAAAATAATTATTTTATTTCTTATATTAAAAACCATTTTTTTTATTTAACAATTGAACATAGTGGGAAATTCTACAATTATTTTATTTTTTATATACTTTTATTTTGTTTTACTTTTATCACCATTAAATAAAAATGTATTTTATTTTACTTTGGGTAAATTACTAACACCCCCTGAGGTTTAGCCAAACTCACTACCTCGTCCTAACATTTATAAAAGTCAATTAGATACCCTTTTAGTTTTGATTCTGTTAACTATTTTTTCCCCTCCGTTAAAAAAATTTGGAATATACTGTTAGTTTTTGAAATATACTTTTAACTAAAGAGAATAATTAATATTAAAATTGTAATAATTATATGAAATTTCATAAGTGCCCTTAAACCCTAAAATATCACTACATTTTTTTCTCTCTCCCAAACTTCATCTTCTCTGTTCTAAAAAAAAAAAACTTCATCTTCTCATGCAAACTTAAACCCTAAAAACTACTGCCGCTGCCACGTAATGCCATCACCACTAGCCGCCTCTTGCTGCTATCACCTTCAGCCACTGCAGCCGCTGCCTGATATTGTCGCCATGTCCAGCCATTGTCACCTTCAGCTGCTTTTGCCGCTACCACCTTCAGAGCGAATCATAGCCGCCTCTTGCTGCTATTCACCATGTCCAACCGCCTTTTCCTTTCTCACCCACTTTTCTTCTCTTTCACAGTGAATCACAAAGCTCTATTCTTTTCATTTTCTCTGTTTTTTTCTCAATGGGTGTTTGTTGTTTTTATTATTTCTCAGCGAATCACAGCCATTTTGTTTTGTTGAATCTTGGATACCCAGTGGTGTTTGTTGTTTTTTTTATCCATTTTGAAGTGAATTTGTATCAGTGATGAAGAATAACCAATAATCATTTTATTGTGTCTTAATCAATTTCATTTTACTTTTGTATTATTTGGGATCTTATTTTTTATTTCTAATAATTTTAAGTTAAATATTGAAAAAATAGAAAAATAAACCTAGATTTGATAACAAAGAACTTGGCATTTGTATACTCGGTTTTAAAATCTGGTTGGTTATATTGCTGAGAAATCAAAACTCAATGGAGAAACCTTGTTTAAGGATCTGATGCAATCCAAATCACAAAAGAAAAAAATGTTAAAATACATGCTCATATGATGGAAAGCCACTAGAACAAAAACCTTTTTTTTTTCTTCTCCATGTTTTCTCTAGTTTTGCTCACAATGTTAGTCTCCTTTTTTCATTATTCTTGCCTCAATTTTTTTTTAATTCAATTGCAGAAATTTGAAATTAGTTCTTCTTTTATTCAATTGCATAAATTTGAAATTACTAAGAATGAAACAATTGGACATAAAAATCGAGATAATTAAATATATAATGGAATGAAAAGTTTTACTTTTCTATATAAAAAATAAAATTTAATAAAAAGAAGTAAAAGTATATTTTTATGTCACAAAAGGGTAAAAAAGTCCTTACATAAAAAACTGACGGCTTACATATAAAATTGATAGTTTACAGTGCAAATTTTTAATGTAGGGGGGTAATAGTTACCGGAATCAAAATTGAGGGGGCATCTAGTTGACTTTTAAAAATGTTAAGACGGAGTATTAGTAATTTATCCTTTTACTTTTATTACTTTTATCACCATAGGCCACATGGGCCCCTGTATGTTGCCATGTGGCCACCATCCTCTCTCCTCCTCAATTAAAACAATTGAAAAGTATATATACTGACCCACCATCAAATCCCACTTTCCATCGTCATTCTCTCTCTTCTTCCCACCATTGCAACCCTATAAATCAGAAAGAACACATTAATTATCTCTCTTCTTCCTTTCATTCATCTCTCTTTTTTTTACTAGAACACATTACTCATTCATCCCCTTGGTCAAAGCATTATTTCTTCCATCATACATTTGTCTGCATCAACCATGATGAAGCCTTTGGAATGATAATGAAACCCAAAACCCATTAAAATAAAATCCAGTTATTGAAACAAAACCTAGTTGGTAATGTCGATCCCGAACTGCTATTGTGAGGCTAAGGCCATTATTCGTACTTCCTAGACTGATGCTAACCCTGAAAGAAGGTTTATAGGTTGCCAAAATTTTCAAGTAAAATAAAACTGCTTAGAGTATATTTAGGGTTAACAAAATATTTTTTTTGGTTTGAAATAATAATGGCATGGGTGTAGACACCTGGTTCGATCGGCCAGTGATAGGGGACGAACTGTGGTTGTTCAGTTTGATCGGCTCGTAACGGAAACCCGATGATGAAAGCTCGAGTTCAAATGCAAAAGAAACCCAAAAATCCTTCATGAATAAGCCCAAAACCCTTTTTAGAACCCAAAGCCAGGCTCGAGCCCGCGACCCAGTATCCAAGCCCAGCCTGAGGGCCGAAGAGGTGTCACCTCTTCAGCAGAAGACGATCGCCTCCTGACCAGGAAGGTCAAAAGGCGATCGCCTCTTTGCCTACCTACTTGCTGCTGCATTTAATACAGCATGGTGATTCCAGCAAGCTAGTGGCCCCCACTTGATTTTGCTCTGCAGAACTATGTAGGAAAGGAGATTTTTAAGAGAAAAGAGGGAGGCTAAGGGGCCGGTGATGATGGGAAAGAGAGTAGGGGTAGTGGGTGGCCTAGGAAGCTTAAAAAGGAAGAGAAGAGAGGAAAGAAAGAGGTTAGCAACTGGAAAAAAGAAAAACTGAGGAACTAAGGGAGCTGGAGAGGAGAGAAAGGGATGTTCTTGAAGGAGAGAAGGGAATTCTTCTTGAAAAAGGAGGATTTTTGCTAGAAAAGGGCTTGTTCTTGAAGGAGAAGTAAGAAATCTTGCATTTGAAGGAGGTTTCAATCCACAAATAGCTTATGAGGGCTAAGTTAGGGACATCAAGCTTGATATAATCAATAAGAACCTCTATTTTCAGTCTTCAAGTTCTTAGTTCAAGTAGATTTGTACTTTTTTTAGTTATTGTTCTTTAGAATATTAATTACTTTGTATTTCTTGAGTTATATTGATAGCATAATGATTTGAGAGTATTTAACATTCTTGTAGGACTTTATTTGCTTTATATGTGATTTACTTGCTATACGTAGAAGTAAAGAAAGATTCTTAGTGCAGTAGCGTCTAGCTAGGAGGTGATCGCCTCTTGGTCAAGAGGCGACGCCTCCCTTCCAAGTGGTGATCGCCACATCACCAGAGTCCCGCGTGGCTCTGCTTTGAAATTCCATGTAGATAATGCATGATTCTGTCTTTTAATAAGTCCTCACATGTTCATATTCACAGTTTTCTATGCATGGCTACTTTTGTTGATTTATTTAGGTCAATATGCAAGTATTCATGATCCCTATTTTTGTTAACTTGAGTTAAAATAGTTTTATAGATTCATCTTTATAAGGTATTTCTTTTGTGTCTTGGGAGATTAACCCTTTGTTATTTGCAGAAACTTGGGATGATTTTGCTAACTAAGGGGAAAATAATCCCCTTAATTAGTTCTTGAGAGGATCCTTGATGATCCACTTTTAGTATACTGCAAGTTTATTATCTGTATATTATCTGTATATTATAGTTTATTTTCAGTATATTTCTAGTTTATTTCTCCTTTCATTTAAAAGCAAAGCATTGTAACCCTTAATCGCTTCCCTTTTATTTGGAATGAATGATTGTAAGTTATTATTTTTTATAACTGTTGAGGCTAAATTTCATGAAATGGGATTAATAAGAAAATGTGAACTTAAGGGTAATAAATCACGAAACATAAACGGAGGCCGATCGTAAGGTTGGGTGGATATTCAAACATCCATACCCAGTTTCTGAACCCGTTCTTTGATGACGGCTTCTGGGAACCTCCGTGGAATCCAGTTGCTATACAAGTGTATCCCAGCTTTTATCCGAGTGGCGACTCTATCTCTGATTAGGCTCTAGACCTATTTCTTATTTCCTAGTGGGCCTTGAGCCCACACAGTGCCGTGGTTGCCCACACAGTGCCGTGGTTGCCAACACTTGGGCACGCACTGAACCCCACCGCCTATAATGGGTTTTCTAGTTATGATTTGGTAGAATCGACGATGCTAATTTTTTTCAGTAGGTGGATCCCCTAGTTCTTGAAAGATCGAGACAAGTGATTGTAGGGTTGCTAAGGAAGATTAATAGACTGGAGAAGATAGATAGGAAAAGACCAATGAGAAGGAAGAAAAAATGCAGATATTGTGCTTTCTTTGTGTATATTTGTTGCAGTGCTCTTTAAGTAGGAAGTGCTTATTATGCAACAACTGATGATGTACTATCAGAAAAATTGAATGAAATGAAATTAGCTTAATATTTGATGATTAGTATTAAAGTGAATGTGTTCTATCTTTGAGTGAAGTTGGAATGTGTTTAATATGAAGATTATTATTGATCAATGTTGTAACAAAAGAAAAAAATGCAAAAAATGTTATTTGGAAGATTATAATCGAATCTGGGTATTTAACAAGAAGACATGTACTTGAAAAATTTGCACTAAATGCTATTTTGAAGACATGCACTAAAAGCTGTAAAATGTAACTTTTCATTGAGAGTGTATTAAAGATGAACATCAAGCATGTAAATCAATATTAAAGTAAGCTAACCAGTTGTTTCAACATTGAAACATAAAAAATAATTAGCAGCCTATAGTTTGCTGTTACAAAAGATAAACACTAGTATATCCATCCAGTATCTAAATATTATATCCATCATGAAATGAATGAGCAAAACAGTAGGTTAAAAGATAAAAAAAAAATGATGTGTACTTCAAATTAGTTCTTTGGTTTCTTTTGCATGTATCTTGAAGGCACATATATGCCCTGCCCTTTTAATCCTTTTCTCATTAGCACCAACAGTAGAAAATTGGTTTTGTTGAATCTCAAGTGGAATAGAAGTTGTCTCTGAAATTGTGCTTTGTTGGCTTGGATTGGCAAATTGGCTTGTTATTGCTTTGGAAGTGCCACTCTGAGACATTTGTTGCATTGAAAATACATTCCAATTCTCAAAATAATGCCAATAATAGATTTAAAAAGAAAAACCATTATGCAAGTTTAGCTTTCTATGTTAATTTCATCAATGTGAAATGGACTAGGTATGTTCATATTAATTGTACTTGTTGGAATTTTGTTTGATCCCTATAAAAGAACAATCAAATGCACATCATAAAATTCCTTTTCTCAAATTGGCAATAGCAAATGAAATTCACAATAGCAAATCAAATTCAAAATAGCAAATTAAATTCACAATAGCACATCAAATTAATAATAGCAAATGAAATTCACCATACCAAATCAGATTCATAATATCAAATCAAATTCACAATAGCACATCAAATTGACATTAGCAAATGAAACATACCAAATCAAATTTATAATAGCAAATCAAATTCACTTATGCGCATAAAATTCAACTGCAAATAACTCACATCAAGCATCTATTGGACGAAGCTAGAACTTGGTGTGTTCATGCTTGAACTAGCTGGGATAAAATCAAGCCCAAATTAGATTATTTAACAATATTAACAAATAGAAATGAACAGCCATACCTTTTGCCTATCAGATATGAAGCACCAATCATTTGAATTCCACATCTCCAAATCAGATTTCAATAAGTCAAGAAACTAGGTCCATGTTTCAGTACACTCATTGTGTACTGCAGCCTAAGTAATATGATATATGCAGTCATTGGGGTCAATACATGTGGCTGCAAGCAAATGCCCACTATATTCTCCTTGCAACTAACACCCATCTAGACATATTAAATGCCTCAAACCAGCTTTAAACCCATCCCTCAAACCAACCAAGCACATGTACATACCAGCAAATACATCTTTAGGCTCCTTAAATTGAATTGTGCTTCCAAGATTTGATCTCAATAGCTCATGTTAATGATCATACAGTCTTGAATATTATAAACTCTCATTAACAATAATTTGTTTTAGTGCATAACTCTTTTCCCTCTAAGCTTTCATCATAGTGATCTTTAGCTTCATGTCTTTCTTTATCCTATTAACAATGCTTTGAATAGGCCATGCTGAATCATTTCTAAATTCTTCTAAGTATTTCTGGGCAAGCCACTTGGATGTTAAGTGGAATTTTTTATGTTGTTTGCAGTAATTAATCTTTTACACTAAATTGAAGCTCCCCACTTGGAAAGTCTTATCATCCTTATCTTTCATGTCAAACTTTGCCGCATAAATAAAAAAACCACACTCTTTAAAAGCACTTGTACCTTACTCTTGAATTGTCATTTTTTGAAAAATACAACTGGTATCTATATCTAATCCCCCAGTTTCTGCAAACTTTCTTGTTTTGAAATATCATACCAATCTCAATGTAGGATTCATAATATTGTTCTTAGCATTGAAGAGTGGGAATTGCTTTGATGTTCTCTCCACACCTTCTTCCTCAGAGTCTGATATAGTATGTAGTTCTTTAGAGGGTCCATAATTTGATTCAACATAATTTTGATTGAACCTCATTGTGGACTCCATACCACCTGTTCTCAATCTAATTCCATTATTTTTAGGCCTATCGCACCCCTTTTCCTTTTAGGGGCTGCTGTAATTTCTTTATCTTCAATCCCTGCAGCTTTTGTCTCGACTGCTTCTGCCCCTACTACTTTTACCTCTTTTGTTTCTACTTCTGTTCTTATTATTTTTACTTCAGTATCACCTGTTGGTACTATACTCTTATGGCCATTTTTTTTTATTTCCACCATTACCATTCAGCTGCCTTGTTGATCTTAAAACATCCATTAACTCATCTCCCTCGACTATGTCATAATCTGGATCAATAAAACCATCTCCCTTTTCCATTTCACCTTCATTTTGATTCTCAAAACCAGCAACCTTATCACCTTCGACTGCTGCATCATCATCCTGCATTTCAACAGCTGCAGCTTTAACTTCATTAACAACAGAAGCATCACACATTTCCTTATCAGCTTCAGTATGTATTTCCTAAAAATTAATATCAACAGCACTTTCTTCATTTGCCACATATCCTATGCATAGTCCACTTCCACTAGCTTTTACATTTTAATTCTCACTACATGTTCTCTTCTTAGCACTTTTACGACTCAAATGCACAACATTATCATCATCTTTTTTATTGGATTTACAATTACCTCTATAATCACACTATATTTTCTTCTAGGATTACCAACTCCTCTAAGTCCTCATATGTTAAATACTTCACATATACATTAATTAACCCTTCATCAGCTTCATATAAACTCATTTCAAAAACACTTGCATCGTTCTTAGTATTTTCAAACCAGACTTAAAATCCATCCTCCAATAATATTGAAATTCACCCATCATGTCTAAACTTTCTACCTGCATATCAATTGTAACTAGTGATATCCTATCAACTTCAAATTCTTGAGAATCAACATCACCACTATGGTATCCCCATTCATCAAATTCCCCATTATAATGCAAAATAATATCGAATGTTACATTCCCTTTTCCATTTTTTCAGATAGAAATAAAAATAACATAGTTCAATAAGTTTACAAAAAAATAAAAAATAAAATAAAAAACCTAACTTACATACCACGGACACCATGAAAAAAAAATACTTATGCTTAATTCCATGTCAAACTATTTGGAATTTTCAATGACCTTTTCTTCAAATAAATTATTCACTTCTTCTTGTCTTCCAAAAAAAATTTCAAACAAAAAGCAGTCAAATAAATATAAAATTACATTTTCTATTTGAAAGAAAAAACATATCGGTTGAATACTGTGCCTTTACCATACCTGAGTCATCAGCCATGTTCGACAATGGCCCACAATGTATCTCGTTTAGTTGTCTTTATTGCCTCTCCTCTATGATACCAACAACCAAGACTTCTAGGGTTTCTTTACTTTTTTTCTGCAACAACCATGAAGACCACTTCATTTAGGACATTGATTTCACTTGCACACTTTTTATATTCACTTTCACTTAAACAACACTAAAAAATCAATTAAAACTTTACCTTTTCTTTCCAACGTTGTCCATCCTTTTTTTTGCTGCTACCTAAAATCTGCAAGCTTTTGATTGTGATTTCTATAGAATTGATTTAAGTTTTGGTTTGATAGTTCTTTAATGGCATTAATGAAAAAGTGAGAGGGAAATAATTTGGCCAAAAAAAAATAGAGGTAAACAATGGTAGGTTTGGGATTTAAGGGACAAGGTGCATTTAAGCCCCTAACGTTTTACCCGGGGAGCACATAAGCCCTTTTTCTTTTTTTTGGACCATTTAAACACAAATTTCATGTTTTCCTCTATTTTTTGCCCCTCAATTGACGGTGGAGAATTTGGTGAGTAACTCTGTTTGTTTAAGATGACATGGATGGTCAATTGGTCAATTTATATCTACCTTAAGAATTTCAATTGCTTCACTGGCGGAATTTCTTAGGGACTGGAGCCATCAACGCCAAAAACACCATCGCCACTATCCTATTAACACCACTACTGTCCATAACCACCACCATTACCCATCAACGCCACCACTATCAATAAGTACCACCGAAACTACCACCACCACAAAAGCAAACAAACAAAAAACAACACAGCCAAGTAAATCAGAAAAGATTGAGCACCTATTATGCCTGTGAATATTGGCTTCACCTTCTTGATTGGAGGGATTGTTGGATGGGTACTCATTAAATTCTGAAACCTCAGCCTCATCTAGAAGGACTTATTATTGCCACATGTTCAGCAGGTAACTTGTTGGAATTAATATAAAATGACGCAAGCGTTTTCTTTTCTTGAAATTCAACTTCTGATCACCCCCTGCTTTGATGCTCCTTAAACATAGGAAATCTAGGAAATCTTCTTCTGATAGTTGTCCCTGCAATCTGTAATGAGAATAGAAGTCCATTCGGTGATCGTGAAGCTTGCAGATCCACTGGCCTATCATATGCTTCTTTCTCTATGGCGGTAATGCCAGTGTTTAACAATTGATTTCTTTTGTTTACAATAATATTAAAGTAACCTTTCTAAATTGGAGATATCATTTTTTTCACTACTGTAGCTTAGTGGATTCTACATCTGGACTTATACTTACCACTTGATACGAACTTCAACTGTGAAATTCAGAGCAATTCAAGTAGAAGAGGAGGCCTCAAAAATCACATTGCTCTAAAATCCATCTTCCGGACCTACCTTTTTTACCACTTTACCAAACCAAAATGGAACTTAATTTCTTCTTATATTTGTTGTTTCAATTCAAAACAAAACTCCACCACTTCACCCCGCCACCACCGCCTTACTCGGTGTCGCAACAACTACCTAACCGCCAATCTTCAACTGTAAAACAACTGTACATATGTTTATGCTTCTTTATATATAAATAACAGACTACAACAATTCTTCAATTAAACCCCAAGCCAAATGTGAGACATCAGGACCCACCATCAAGACCTATTGATCAACACTGGCACCACCTCCGCTGCCACGTTATGCCTCTTCAGAAGAAACAAGATTTGAACTAAGCAACAGAGCTTGTTTTTCATTTCCTCCTCTGGTGGCATAAGCAACAGAGCTTTTTTTCATTTCCAACAGCAATCTGTGGATCAGGAAATGAGTGGGTTTGGATTTGAGCTCTGTTTGATTTAATGGCTCGATTCTGATTTCTTGAATCTCTATGGATACAGCTGGGATTTTTGATTGACTATAGTTTCTATTATTATTTTTTGAACGCTTTGAGCTAAGCCAAATAGTAATAAGGAAGAGAACAAGCACAAACGCTGCACCAAAACACACAAACTGTATGGTTTGGATTCGATGCAGTTCAGCTCGCTTTTCTAATCTCTCCCACTCCACTCCTTGCCATTGAGCCAAAGCTAACTTAATTTACCATGTTTTGCAGCTGTACTTAAAGATTCCAGAAACCAGGTGGTTTAATTGGAACCCAAAGCTAATAACAGATCTAGTTTGACGGGAATTCTACTTTTTCTAATTTTAGCATGCTGATGTAGACTTGGTTCTTCAATTTGCTTATTACGTTATTTTCATTCATGAGCAATGATAAGAGGCAATAGTGGGAGGTGATGGTTTTGTAAACATCAAATTGACTGTTGGGAGAAGAGAAGCAACGTTGTTGGCTAAGGGAGAAGAGGCAGGTGTTGTTACTAGGAGAGGAGAGGCAAGAATGGTGATAGGAGAGGCAAGAATGGTAATAGGAGAGGCGGCGCTGGAGGTTGCTTGGAGAGGTGGTCGTGGGTGTTGCTGATAGAAGCAGCAATGGTGGTCTTTATAATTTATAGTGTTTTTTATTAGCTCAATTCCTTTGCATCATGGCCACGTCAGTTGCATTCCAAACGGCGTTAATTCCAAAATCTCCACTGTCAATTGAGGGGCAAAAAATAGAGGAAAACATGAAATTCGTGTTTAAATGGTCCAAAAAAAGAAAAAGGGCTTATATGCTCCTCAGGTAAAACGTTAGGGGCTTAAATGCACCTTGTCCCGGGATTTAATGAAACTTTTTGTTTTTTAGTTAAGAGGAGAGAGGATAGTGGCCATCTGGCCTATGGTTCAATTTTTGAAAATAATTTTGCCACATCACCTCCTTATTTGCCCACGTCAATATTTTGATGTTAATTTCAATAGAAATCGATAAATGAGGATCACCGTTATTGAAATTAAAATTCAGAGGTTTTTGTATGTCTAATTGATTTTTTAGAATGATGATGGATAATGGGTAATAAGTTAGGAAATGTGAGTGTAAATAATCCTGAATGTTGTTGGTAAGCTAAGAAAACAACTGTTGGTAATTAGTGCTAATTATTACTTGGCTGCAGCACCTAAAGCAACGCAGTCTGTAAAAACTCTCAATACGCGCCGTTTCGAACAGAATTTAAAAGCCAGAAGCCGTAGATAAACGCCGACTGCGCTCTCCTCGTTCTTCACATTAACTCTGCGCTGGGATCTTTCGGTGGCGGTTTTTCCCTCGCCGGAAAAAAACTCCGATAGACCATCGTCGCTGCCCCAGCGGTAAACTTTCTTCACTGCTTCTCCTTTAATCTCAAAATCGAGAATCTCTGTCAAACTCTCTGCTTGTTGTGCTCTTAAATCTTTGGTTATTATTCTTATATTCTTATCCTGGATAGGATTTTAGGGCTTTTAACACGATTTGTAGTCGTTGAAATCTTAGGACACTGTCAAAATACATCCAAACTTGAATTTTGATTCGATTAATTTTGATGCTAAAGTTTATTCTTTTTATCCGGCGCCAATTTGTGATTAAATTTGTAATTTCTAGTTTTAAGTTAATCGGTATAATGGATAGTGGAATGTGTTGGCTGAGTCGTTGACAGAAAGCTTGTTTTTTAAGGTTTAGGGTTGAAAGAGTGCTTGTTGAAGGTGAATAATGTTAATTCGGCTTAGCAAGCCATCTTCCGAGAGTGGTGGAGGCGTGGTGAAGCCTTTGCCAGTGGATACTGTTACTGTTGCATGCCCCGACCACCTTATTCTTGCTGATCTCCCTGTTGCAAAGGGCATAGGTGCAGCCACTGCTGCTACTCTTGTCAAGACTGTCGGTCGCAGGTCCAGACGCCAGCTTGGTGAACGAGTCCATTTTTGTGTTCGCTGTGATTTTCCAATTGCTATCTATGGACGGTTGGTATGTCCTACTCCTATGCTTTGTTTTGTGCTATTTTATCATTAACTTTGTTGTTGACGTTGTTGTTGATTTGCACTTGGTAAGGAACAACAAGCGAATACTTTAGTGAAATTTGCATACTAAGGTCAAGATGGTCAATTGATGTTGATTTTTTTTCATACTTCTGTGTGATCAGTTTGAGTAGAATTTAGGCAAAATAGATAGATTTTACAGGATGAAAATGTGAGAGGAGAGGGATTAGTTTGTGTTTGGCTGTATACTTCAACCTGAGACCTTGATATATATGCTGTGGAAGCCCATGATCTCCAAAAGCTTACTCACTTTTGGCTAAGTTAATTTATTATCAAATTTAAATATGTTGCAGCAAATTTTATTACCCTGTTACAGTCCAAGCACATATTTTATGGTAAAATATTTGATGTTGCCCATCCAGTTCTATAGAACAATACAAATTCCTCTGATTTTTTCTTTCAATATTTGAGTTCCCACTTAGTCACATGTCTTTATTGCGATCATTTATTATGACAATGACATTTTGAGTTTCAGTTCTCTTCTAGAGCTTAAGCTTATGGCTATCCTGGTCTCATCTGCGTTATAATCTTTTTGTCATGTAAATATTAGAATGCCTGCCCTTCTTTTAAAAAAAAATTTCCCTCTATGCAGCTTTAACAGGATGCCAAAATATCCAAGTCTATAAATGTTTATTTTCCTATAGTGCTTCTCTTGGTCATTCAAGTCTTTACTTTATTTTGGAATTATTTATTTTTGGAAAAGGAAGTACCTCATTTATGCAGTCCTTTGAAAATTTTGACTTGCATATCCTGCATAGAAGTGCATATTATCAGTTGCTTTATTTGGTAGGATATAACCTGTATTCGAACTGGTCTAAATTTGATCTTTCAAAGATGCCTGCTAGAGTCTAGAAGCGTTCTAGTAGACTAATGAAGATTAGTCCTTTTACTAACAAGTTCAATTTTTGCAGAGTCCTTGTGAGCATGCCTTCTGTCTTGATTGCGCTAGAAGTGATTCAATCTGCTATCTGTAAGATCTGATCTTTCTTTACATTTATAAGGGACATATGAGCTACCTAATTTGACTATGATTAAATTTTTGCTGTAGTCATAGCTTGAAGTTTTTTCTGTTTTTTCCCAAGAATTTGATCTGTACTTGTTGCATATCATGGTTCTACACATGCATATAGAATCTCTCAATCCTTTATATGTGATTGCTCTGCATAGAACAATGATCAATTAATCATGTGCTTGTAGCTCAGAAAGGGTTTTTGGAATTTTTGAGTAACTGTGGCTAGAATTTCTGGAACCTTATTGTTTCTGGGAATGAGTTATTATGTGATTCATTCAAGTTTTCTTGATGAATATTTTTCTTGAACTTGTAATAGTTCATGAACCATAAATAAGTTTACTTTTGGTCCCTGCCTGGAAGTTATTTAGATTTTAATGACATCCAAACTTAAGAAATAACCCCAATCTCCCCAGATTGTATATACCCAGAGAGAGAGAGAAGCATATATTTCCTTTGCTGCTGTCATTTTTTGTTCCTATGTACTGAGGGGAGATCTAGTAAGGTTCCTTTAGCTGCAGCTACTTGATGTATCTTTAAGTGCCAAAACCACCTTAGCAGCAGTTCTTAATTTTTTTCTGGATGCTCATTACTGCAATCTGCTACTTTGCACTGCTGAATGACCTCTGTGTCATTGTTGACTAGTGATCTAATCAGTTACTTCCTGTCTTCCATGGAAAACAGCTGTGATGAGCGCATCCAGAAGATTCAAACCATTAAAATTATGGAGGGGATCTTTATCTGTGCAGCTCCTCACTGTCTTAAATCTTTCTTGAAGCGGACAGACTTTGAATCTCATATCCAGGAGAGCCATGTTGACCTTCTTCAGCCAAACGTAGAGAAGGACAATGGTAATGACACAGATGTTCAAAGTGCCAAACAACATTCTGTTTCAGATTCCACTGCTCGAGCTCCCTCAAGGCCACTTATTTCACCTAGTTCAAATTCTCAGTTTCTTGATTCTGAAGACAAATCTCGTAGGCAGCAGCCTAGAGAACAGCCGCTTGCTAGGCCAATGATGCAACCAAGACCACCCTTTTTTGGTCAAGGTCAAAATTATCCATCAGATCCCCAGCCTGACAACAGTCGTCCACCAGGATTTGACCGGCCTGGCATCCAGAACCAGTTTCAATCAAGTATGCAGGGAGGCCCACAACAAGAATCCAACCAGTTTTCAGACAAGCAGCAAGGAATTTTATCGGAGGCTCCAATACATGACTACCCGCCAATGCATCCCATTCAACCACCTAATTTTGTTGCACCAATGAATTCAAATCCACTGATGACCCCTCAATATGGTCTTCCTCCTTTCCAACCTGATGGAGCTCAGCCATTTTATAGTGCTCCCTTTGAGATGGGGCAGATGGTAAGGCCAGATTCAACATCAGAATTTGGAGCAGAACAAGGATCTTTGTTGGGTTTTCCACCAGGTCAAGCAGGTGTGAATTTCATGTCAAATTATCCTCAGCCCTGGAACTCTGGACCTCCACCAGGGGGCCAGGGGATTCCAGATGGTTTTCCAAACATGTCAGATTCTCGAGGAAATGTTGCATTTTATCAAGGTGATTATGGGCGAAATCCAGGGGTTTTACCGATGATGCCTCCTCCCCCACCCTCTGGCAACAAGGGGATGGAAACTGTGCAGGGTGGTAATGCTATGGATGCTAGGGACAACAAAGGTGTATTGGCACCACAGCCATTTCCACATCCACCACCACCTCCACCTCCCTTGCCTCATTCATCACAGCCTAAACGAGGTAAGTACTATTCTGGTGACATGGGTCATGATGGACAGGGTTTTGGATGGCAGCATGAAAACCGTGATGGCTTTGGAAGCGGCCAAGAGTAGATAAACCTCTGCTGCTTGTGGCTGTACCATGTATATTTTGTTTTGGACTTGTCTTATCAATCTGTGCTTCTCTGTCTCTATCTATCTGGTTAAACTTTTATTTAATTTACCAGTTAGCTGATGGTCATGGCTTTGCCACCCTCTGGCTTTTGTTCACCTTTCTCCATTGAGCATCTAGTCTATTCTCTCTTAGATTGGCCGGAATTGACCATTACAGGGACTTGTTTTCTGGTTATTTGAAGTCAAGGACGAGTGAGTCTTTGATATTTAACCCTTTCACGAGTTTTTAATTGGAGTTCTCTGGGGCCAGGCGATGAATGAACGGGTCTTGAAAAAGTGTACAGGGTGAGGAGTTTTGTAGCTTTTGTTGTATGGTAATGCTAAACCCTGAAAGCAGAATTCAGACCTTTTTTGAGATGGTTACAGTAGTAATATATATATATATTTCCATTGGATTGGTCATCAGATGATACACAAACAATTTATATGATGTTAAATCTTGAGGGGCAAAGCATCCAAAACAGAGAGTAGAGAGATGTATTAGTTGGTCAACATTTATATTAGAAGAGCTGCATTTCTTTTATTATCTGTTAGAAAGTTGGTGCTTCTCTGTTGGGGTCATTTGGTTGAGTAACGATACGAGGGGAATCCAAATTGGAACAGATGATTTTGATTCCTCATTTTTATTTGGCTAAAAGTTATTTTAATATCAGAATGAAAGTTTCCCATTATCGGGAATTAATCTTCCCCTATTCTTTTTTTTATGGAAATTTGGTCAAATTAATTATCAGCTAGTAAAATGTTGACATGTGATATTTAAAACTTATATATAAAATGTATAAATTAATGAATTCAATTATTATCATATTTTAATAAATAGATGTTTATTAAAATAAATATTTGTAGTAATATTTCAGTAAAGATAAATAAATATAAAAATAATATTCTAAAATAAATAATAACAATGTTACTTATTAGCATAAAAAATAATTACAAATAATATTTGACTTTCGGTTTTGATTTCTTAGTCAAACAATTCATTAAAATTTTCATATTAGTTCTTATTCATTTACATTTCATTTTCGATTTTTATTTTTAATTCCTTCCAAGATAAACTGGTTTTAAGGGTGCTATACTCCAGCCGATATCTGGGAAATTTGTAGTCTGGTAGATTGAGTAGAATGCCCTCGTCTTGAGCCACAAGGAATTCTAAATTTCTAATGGTGGAAGATTTTTACCTGTATCAGTTATATTGCATCTTCCGATTAGATGTGTAATACATTGGCTATTGAAAACAAAACACATATTTGTATCAATGTTCAATTGTTAAGTAAAGGTGAGAATTCGCTAAGAAGTGCACCTTTTCTATAATGAAGGGGGAAATTCCAAATAAATAAATAAATTGAAGGGGAAAAATGTAATATTCTTTTCTAAAAAATCTCAAAAAAAAAAAAGAAAAATGCTCATATTTTTCCCAAGTTTTCAATTAAAATCCCCTCGCAAATGCTATACAATTTCTCTACTAATGCCCAAAAAAAAAAAAAAACTCTGCAAAGTAAATCAAGACAGAGAATTGGAAGGAAAAATTTGTTGAAAAGGCCAAAAAGAACCAAAACAAAGAAAAAGCAGAAAATCTCCCATGCCCAAAAGCTCAATTAAGAACATGATGCGCACCCCAAGCACTCCTCAACATCTTGCAGGGAAAACAAAGTCCAGAACAGAACGAAAAAAAAGAAGGATTTAAATGAGAACAATATCAGCTTAATTTCTGCTTCTCCAAAATCCATTTTCTGATTCTGCCAATACACTCCCCATCAAACTTCACATACAACTGCTGCAGTTTCTTGCACACCATCTTCACTTTTTTATCGATAAAATCCTTATACCTCTCATAGAGTGCAGGAACTGTAAGCGTGACAAGAAGACCTGCCACAGAGCCAAATCTATAATAAGCATTTAAGCTATGGAAAGCTAGGATCGTATTGAAACAACAAGAAGAGAGGTTGAACTCACTTGTGTAACACAAAGTAAGGAAGTCAGTTAAACCACCCACTATGGATATCAGCAACAGATAGCTTGCTACTTGGAAGAATAACCCTGTGTCCTTACCCAGAGCAATGTCCTGCGAAACTGAGAGAAAAGCATTCACTCGAGTGCGGATGAATGCTGCAACTTCATTTACCACTTGCTCTGAAAGATGCAACTTTGGTAAAGGTGGAGCAGGCCTGCTCAAGTAGAGTCAGGAAAAGCATCAGTCAAGTCTCCAGGATTTTTCCAAAACTGATTAATCAGAAAATTTGTAGAGCTCGTAATTTCATTCTGCAAGATGATATTGCATATATTCGTGCAATAAGCATGTCGATTGATGACAGAAACCAATAACAAACAAATGCTAACATAATGCTACAAAAAAAATTGCTCAAGAATACTTCCGCCAAATCATATAATATACATCACTTGCTTAGGAGAGAAAACTAGCAAGTATTTAACCTTTTCATTTAAAGTATCCCCTGCAATTGACAACCAGAAAGAAAATGCAGGAAACTAATAATTTTTGCTTGTAACTGTTATCATCAGCCTCTGGTTTTAATACTAACTAGACCATACATTTATAAGAAGGCCATCAAAGTAATTGATTATCTTCATTAGCTTAATTTTCAAATGCATCAGAATCAGAAAGGTCTAGAGATAATCTTCAAAGATGTTTAAGAATCAAAACCAGTTTGGAAATTACCGGTTAAGAATGGCAGCAGATTTGGCCCAAAGAAAGAGAATGGCAACAAGGAGGAGAAGAACACTAGAAACAAGTGACAACAGAGTGTAACCTGATCTTTCAAACACCACCCAAGAAGCTAGAGCCACTAACAGTATCCTAGCAGTAACATTCTTTTTCCTCCACAGTATCACATCTGCAACTGTTAAACACAACATAAGAAACCAAACTTTTATAAGCTAAAAATCAATCTACATTTGGATCCAAGACTTCTATCTTGAACTCTTCATTTGGATTTCTTGAAAATAAAGACCAAAATAATGCAAAAAGAAAAGGGCACCACAGGACTAGAAAGAACCAGTCTAGCACTCATAAAACCAATTACAGTATATGGATGTTAACTGATGTCAAGAGACTACCAGTTTCTTGAAACCATTTCAACTGTGGATTATGATGATGGACCGAAAATGCATTCAATTAAGAGGTAATTAGAAATAATATAGAACTTTGTTTTTTGTTTTTACTTACCAAAGCCTCCTCCAAAGATCTCATGAACAGTTCTCTGTCTATTAAACCATCGATCCGATGAACCCATTTATTTAGACAGAAAGGACAGTTCAAAAAGAATCCTAAAACCCAGTTCAGATCTTTAAAAAACCCTCCAAGAAAGAAAGTAAAATAAATAAATAAATAAATAAAAGAGATGGCCTCCAGCAGATGATCTTGGAAAAAAAGCAAACAAACAAAAATAAGGAGGGCTGTCAAAATTATTTCTTTTAGTCTATACAGCTACAAATACAATAGCATTTAGTCATAATATTTGGCATTGACATTGAGGTCCCATGTACATGTCAAAGATGTAAAAAGTGATTGATGTCTGTTAAAGAAAAGAAAAGAAAGGTATACATTAGTTGGTGAATGGTGATGGCTGAGGGATGGTGGTCTCAGCTTCCAGCCCAAAAGGCGTCAAAGCGCCCACAGCTTTTTTTTTTCTTTGTTTTTCTTTTTTAAGCTTTTCAGCTCTTTGGTTTTTCCCCTAAAAACTATAAAAATAATGTATATATATATAGTTGTAAATACTTGTTAAAAAAATTATGGAATATTATTAAAATTAGGCAATATGGGAAGACATTCCTTGTGTATAGTGACACAGCCTGAAGCTGAACAGCTGCGCATGTGGCTGTTATTTATATTCGACGAGGTTCAACATTCATTCTGGTGCTTATGGTCTTTTCACCTATGGCAATGTGAATCTAGTGGGTGGGTTGTAGTTGTTGGCCTTTTTTTATGGTAGCATAGAATGGTCGAATGGTTTCTGAAAACTCTCCTACATCCACAATAGCTGATTGAACCACAAGACGTATGTGAAATCTACCACATCTTTCTCTTATACTTAACCATGATCCAAACAAATTTCTTTTTTGCCTACTTTCTGCTAAATCCCTGTTCTTGCAAGGCAAGCAAGATGATATGTGATTCCTGGACAGGAAAATCCATGGCCAACGGGTTTCTATATGTACAAGGAGAGACGACAATATATATCCTATGATTTTCATATTGCATTGGTTCATCCAGCTAAGAAGAAGATCATAAACCATATAATGACTTGGGATGACAGACAGAAACCAACATATTCTTGCAGAGTTTAAAAGGGGTGAAAAGGACAAAGATACACTATATCTGAAACCAAAAAAAAAAAATTGCAATCATCCGAATGGTATAGTTTCTTACAGAGTCTCTCTTCTTGTTTATCTGTTACTTTGAAGTAAATGTCAAATCAAGACGTACAATGAATGTGTGCACCATTTGGTTAACAGCCAGATATCCTAGTCGACAAGAATCAGTATCGCTTGACCAACAAAATATGATTCAAAACAATAGTTCCTATTGTGCAATTTTCTCTTCCTTTTCTTTGCTCTCAGTTCCAGTAATACTACCAGCTTCAACACTAGCTGTGGCTTGGGAAGAAGAATCCAACAAGCTGGCAGCTATCGCAGCTTTCAAGTCCTCATCGTCAAATTCTTCAAGCATGTCTTCACCTGGGTCAGAGTTCTGTTGAGTGGAATTGCGTCTCTGAGAGCATGATTTAGTGATCCTCTCAGCATCTTCAGGAGATAGCCACTGCCCATATCCATTGGATGCATCAGGTGATGCAATTGGAAACTCTTTTAGGAAGTTCCCTCTCACCAAAAAAATGCTCCAACCAGAGCTCTTTAAAGAATCCAAATATGCTGCAAGATAAAACTTAGACAGGTGCTCTGGAGCAGCATAGAGACTATCAAAGTTATACCACTCCCCATTTACTTTCCTTATACAGAACCAATGATCATGCAAATGGCAAATAAATGCGTTTTCCAGATCAGGATCAATCTGTGCAGGCTCTGCAACTGGACTGTTAAGGGGAATGACTAGCAAATCCCACACCTCCAAAGCCTTTTCCAGGACCTGCGACCAAAAAATCTCACAATAAATTAAGTTTGCTATAACATTAGTTACATCTCCCAAGCACTAGTCATAATTGAAAAAAAAAAAAAAACCACATGTAATGCGCATTTAGACCAGCCAATGCAGAACAAAACCTTGAAAGTTTTTGAAGAAGAAACTAAGAAAGTTGTCCAAATAGGTTCCCAAATATTTGGCTGGTGTTTCCCCTTCAACTAGACGCTAAACACTAATATGTTTCCAAATATCTTCCCAAGTTTTTGAAAAAATAAAAAATAAATAAACAAAGTAATACATAATTTCAACCATAAAATCCTCTGTGAATAAAATTGTACTGAGAGAAACACAAACACCAAAATATACCGAGTGGGTTGTGAAGACCCCAAAGTCCTTTTCCTGAGTAGAAGTGGAATGATATTGCAATATACAATAACCACCAGAAAGAAAACCCTCAATCTTCTGAACTTCAAGTATTCCTTCCTTTTGAAAAACTCTAATGATGCAACAAAGTCAACCATTCCTGTACAGGACAAAGCCAACATACACGCAACAAACATCCTTAAAACACCACAACCTGCACAACTTCCTCCCACCCGGCGGGTAGATATGCTCTGTTCGAGACCAATCAACCTTCATGGTTCTAATTTCATTGAGCATATTAATCATATCCAACACATCATGTCAGTTCCTACCCCTGATATATACTTCACTATTAAAGATTTTATCCGCAAATATTGAGAGAATGTATTATTATGATTAGAGAATGAAAACTGTTGCAGTGTACCAGATATCTTCTTGCCAATAATGTAAGCTCCTACCCTGTAACCAACAACAAGTTAGCCCTTTCCCTCTCGCCAAACCGGGATTTTAGTGAAGATAATTACTAGACTTCCAAATCACAACTCTTTTACAGTGATTCAAGAAGAATAATGCTGCACATAATGAAATAAAGGGTACTTAAAGCCATCAACCCTTTCCATTAAACATCTAGCAACAACCACTCAAATTCTTCTTCCACTGTCAAGGGGGAAAAAAAAAGGAAAAACTTCCGATCTCTACTCTTGAGCAACTAAATGATACTTCAGGTCATTGCTCCTATCCAGAAAACATCACTTAAAAAACTTGTAAAACTCTTCTGTCACTTACAGTGGAAAAAAATTGGATTAACTTTATCCTCTCTACTCTTGGCCCTCCCTCCTCCTCCTCCTCCAGTTTTCATGGTCCCAGACAGTCATGTCATATTTCCTAAATGGTAAAGAGATCCCCAATTGTAAACTCAACATTTCTACTTCTTTAAAGCAATACACAGATTTACTTATCCAACCAAAGAAAAGAATTCAAACAAGAAAGAAAAAATTTTCTATACATCAAATATTTTTTCCAGGCTAATATTAAGATATGTTCTCAATATCAGGTCACTTGAATTGGCCTTAAATTGAAAGCAACATTAGAATTAAGAACATACCTATTCAATATCAAAAATTCATTCATTAACCATAGCTTTTTCAACTTGCATCCAATTATAAGCTAGCTATCCAACAACCGCATCGAGGTGTTCTCAAGATTTATTCCACCATAACAAACAAATCCCAATTGCCAAAACCTTAATCATTCTTTAACAACAACAACTCCTCCATTATTTCTCACAATTAATCCATTATTTCATATTAGTAAACAACAACAACAAAAACACTAATAGTAAAATCCATTCGTTAATTTATAAAACTCCTAAAAGAATCATTCTTTTTTGTTACCAATCATCCAAGATTTAAAAAAGAATTAAAACTGAATTTTGAATAGAACCTGAATACTGAAGTCACCATCCAAAGAAACATTATGAGACTCAGCGGCGAGAAAATCGCCAGTGGAAACACCACCCACTTGCATCATCTGCCTCTCCTTACAATCAAGATCCGATGCCAAAGCCGCCAAATCAAATTCTGAAAAAACGGGCCCTTGCAATACAGTGTTCACGCAATGAACAGCGCAAAGCTTTGCCTCTTGTACCTCATGGTACAACATCACCCCATTGCTCACTCCTTCCATTGTCACTCTATCAAAAAACCTTCCCAGAAAACAAAATGAAAACCCTAGAATCTATGGTAGAATTTCTTTTTTTTTTTTTTTTTTTTCAGTTTGGACGCAGTAGGAGGAGTCGAAGAAGTTGACGAGGATGAAAGAGAAAACTGGAAAATTTTCGTTTTAACCCTCGACTCGGCTTTTATGTTTTAGAAAATTGTTGGTTAAGATAAGTTACTATATGCCACGTGTGTTTGACTTGCATCTATCTCCGCCACATTCGATTAGGGTTAATTGCTATTAAACCCTTAAAGTTTACCTTGATGTAATTTTCGGTCCCTAATTTTTCAAATTAATATTATCTTCATTGTTGTTGTTTTTTTTTTTTTTAATGGTGTTGCGTGGTAAGATGCACTGCCACATTCACCGCTTTCAAGAATCATTCCTATCTTGTTTTAGCTATAGATGGGTTGCCGATGTGAAAATGGGAAAAAACAAAAACTTGAATTAATTTTTTTTAGTCCTTTTACGCTACAATCATTTGTATCAATACAAATAGATTTTAAACCGTTAAATTATTAGTACTAATTTAATTGTAGTCATTAATGTAATTTACAGGTATTAGTACACAAAAAAAATCAATGGTTGTAATTAAATTAAAATAAATTTAACGGTTATAATTTCATTTGTATAGATACAAATGTTTGTACTATAACACGAGCTTTTTTTATCCATCAATACAAGTAAAAAAAAATTATTATTATTTTGGAAAATTCTTGCATACATGGGTATGAAAAATTTATTTTAACTACCATTTTTTAGTTAAAAAATTCAAATTAATCCAACAAATTGGTGCTGTTTTTTATACAAATTGATGCTCAAATGTAAAATGCACATTCTAGTTCTTAAAAGCAGACTTTAAAAACCAATAATTATTCACTTGTCGCTAGTTTCTTTTTTCCAAAGAAATTCATGTTGTTACTTGTTAGTCCTATACCTGTAAATAAATATTTACAATAGGTTTTCGACCATCAAAAAGAAGGTATAGTTGCCAGCATTCAAATTTGTGATTATTGATGGAATAAGTATCCATATTTCTTACCTGGTAATAGTTTTTTCCCCTTATTAATTGGGAATTCAAGTAAAATATTCATGACATAAGGTTAATACAAGCATATGAATGTGGAAAGGTATGTTGATTTATCAGTGAGCGTACATTGCACAGACAGATAAAAATTGTACTGGAAGTCTAAAAAAATACTACACAAAAATGATTGTCATTAGGGAGCAAACTCAAACAATCGAGCATTTGCTCACTTTCTGTCAAAACATAAGCAGCACTAGCGTGAATCATACTGATAAATGCAACTTCGCGCAGAAGGACTTATTTTACACTGCTCTCGAACTAACCAGAACTAGTTGAGTTCAGTCTACAAGACTGCAGCCCCAACCATCAAGTAGACAAAAATATGTCCGAGTCTCAATTAACAACATAAAATTGCATTGAGGTTTCATTTCTATGACATGACTCTTAGCATTTATGGATGGAAGTACATAATGGAACTATTATCCAGTTCCTTGGCAAGTGTCCATATTAAAACCTTGTTCCGAAGCAGAAAAGTCTTAGACAAGCAGATCATAATGGTTCTTACCACTGTACAGTATCCTTACAACTTTCCTTGGTTTTCCCTCTTTTTTACCCTTGCGATACTCAGTTCCATATTCTGCTATAGGAATAAAGCCAGAACCCCATCCACCCCTCGTATGCTGCAATCAATTAGACATAGACAGATGTGAAATGTTAATAGATGATAATTAGCATTTTACATCTCATCAAAGCAAAGTTGAACAATAAATGCTTGCATCATTTCTTTTATTTAAGTTTTCCATATGCTGTAAGGAATTGCAAAAATGACAGTTACTGACTGATTCAAAATCTTGATACAGAATACAGGATAGACAAAATGCTAGCATCACCACTTTTGAACTAGAAGCCTTACATTAATGTTATCTCACTGAAAGAAACAGGCGACTATATTTCTGCATGCATACTTAAATTTCAATTTTGATCTGTGATAATGGTATCAAATGCACACTTAACCAATAAAAATTATTTTCTGGGAGAATCTCCAAATGCTGTGACCACATTGAAATGTCTATTGATTAGTTCAGAACCATTATGTGACTCATCAACTGTGCTGCAGTTTATAATCCAGCATGCCTAAGAATGCTCTTTAGCATATTTATTGTAAAATCAGCAGTACTGAGTTCTGAGTGATTTATTTTCAGATCTATAGGATGGAATCATAGCTTCATGCCAAGGAGAGAGATACAAAACATATATGGTCAATCAGATAACATATACCAAAGATATAGGGCAAATTAATACGAGGGCACAATAACAACAGATAATGTGCCATTCACATAAAAATACAACAAAATTATGTTCTAGAATTTTGCAGGACAAAGGAAGCAAGTGAATGCTAGCTCTCATCCTATATGCATATAATGTATATGTGCATGTGCATTTGCATCTACAGACTTGCTGGAGTTGATTTTTTCAAATATCTCATTACTGTGAGAAGCCATATCTTAGCTTAGCCTGCTACAGAGACTAGAGTTTCTTAAGACGATTTGCACTCTGCACAGGTCTTAGAAAATGAACACACTAGAACTGTTAGTATATAGTGTTACCATCTTACTTCTCATGAAAAAGAAGGAAATCAAAAGAACTTGCTCAAAAAGAGAGTAAAACTTCTATGAATAAAAATTCGAAATGCACTTTCCTAGAGAGTATGATTAACATAAAAAAAAAATTTTTTTTAAAAAAAATGCAACAGTATCCTGTATGAGAGGTTTAGCATAATAAGTGATTCAAATTAACAGTAATCTACAGGGTGACAAACATACCTCATGCTCTGGTATGTAAACAATGATTGGTTGACGGCATAATTTTGAAAGCACCTGATTCATTGCAGCTGTCAGTTGTCAGCAAATAATGTTTTGATAGAAGGGCAAAGAGGAACAAAACACAAAAGTCCTCACACGCTTATGGAAATGAAAGGAGAGAACAACGTGAGCCATACTTCAATTACTTCATAATACATATTGACAATATTTGAATTGCTAAGGCTCTAACCAAAGATCAAAATGTCAATTTTCCTCTGCCCCCTCTTTGATGTAATCAAGAAAGAAAGTTTTGAAGATCTTTTGATTTAATTTTTCACTATCAAAATTCAGCTAATTTAAAAAACTTGTTATTTAAGAAATGCAAGCTTTGAGTAATTTATTAAGAAATTTTTACTTTCACTAGCAAATTTCTCATTGTTGGCTTCCCATTCTAATTATCAGGATTCCTGTGTACAAAACAAGAAACAGAAAAAGTCCTATCAATATCCATGCAACTTGTAAGGTTCAATAAATAGAATCCAAATCCTTAAGAAGGCACATTTGCCTAGTGAAAATTCCTCCAGTAACCTTATTTACTCTTCACATCAATTATGCAGCCTGCACATACTTTTGTCATTATCATAAGCCCTAAGTCCACTTCCTGACCCAAACTTCCTACTTCCGTAAATCTCAAACTTAGAACCTACCAGTGACTTGATTCCCCAATTAAAATATCATTAGAATGGCATAATTCTCGGGCCTGTCTTACCCTACTACTAGTTACCAGAGTTGAATTGCAGAATAATCATAGAAAATAGAAATTATACACAACTCAGATTTTCATTTCCATTTCAATGCATAAGCAAATAAGGCATTCAATAAATTAGTTAATGTTTTTGATATCCAGCATCAACATTACATCACCTTGACCAGTACTGATGAGATAGTCGCTAATATTTGGAGAGGGTAAAGCACTCGTAAAACTCCAAGGGAACTAGGGAAGGGTGGATTTGTAAGAAGGTATACTGGCTATTTTGAATTTGATCATGCCCATCAATATCCCCTTAAAAAGACACATTTTAACACCTTGGGCATTGGCAATTGCAAACTTGTAATTCTTCCCCTCCACGGTGAAAAAAAATAGTTGGCTCATTGGAAGTAAGCACATTAATGGACCAAAACTATCTACATCTTGTTTCATATTCTCTGTTCATTCACATCCATTCTCATATCTATAAGCATCATGTCTAAAAATTATTAACAGAAACACAGTACATTCCTGATATATATATATATATATATATATATATATATATATATATATGCACTTGCAAATTAACTGAAATATTCAGTGAAAAGTGCAATAATTAGAAAATTAGGATTCGAGTAAAAGGTGCATCAAGAACAGCACTAACCAACAGCTCTGACTCTCCTCCCCAAAAATCAGGACGCCCAATGCGTTGACAGTAACTGTGGAAGGACATTAGCAAACACGTTGACGAAGATTTGCATCAAACACAATAAAAGCATATAATGGAACACCTAAGTGGAAAATGCCTATACTATCTCGAACACTCACCGTTTCAAAGACTCATCAACAGTAATAGCAATCAATGCTTCTTCATACTGCCGACGTTCTTTTTCACCACTACACAGAACCTCTTTCACAGCCATTCGTAGGTCATCTGGTTTTTTTTTTTTAGCAACAAATGCAGAGTAAATTTACTCTCACAGCTTAAATCAATATAATTGACTAATCTCTTGCATAAAACCAGTACATACCACTTGCCAGCTTAAGCATTCCTATCAATATCAACATCATATAATTTCAAAGAAATTTAAACTAAATTGCACTTAAAGGCTTAAAATTACCCAAAAATACCTGCATCATCCCTTTCTTCACGAGGATTGATCGAGATACCTTTATTGAAAGCCATTCCTTTGACCTAATTTCATGAAAAACTAAAATGTTACAAGCGAAGGCACGACATTATTGTTATCAAATTACTGAGGTAAGGAAATGATACCAGAGCACGAAACAGACACCGGCCGTCGCCGATAACTTTCTGAACTGAATACTTCTCTACTTTCTTCATAGCCGGCGATACACTGCCTCTGAACAACACAAACAAAATAAAGAACCAATTTATTAACACATATAACCGCAGAAAGTATTTAGAATAGTAATAGAAACTCACAGCGACGGTCCAATTCTAGCAAAGAAGCGATGGCTGTTGCACGCGAAGGAAGGCGCGGGACATGAGAAGGATTTCGAAGTGGAGATGGAAGGAACAGGCGAAGAGACAAGCTCGAATTGCGCAAATCCATGTCTCAGTTGCTCCAGGATATTGTTCTCTGCATATAATGGCAGCTCGTGAGTGAAAAATAGTTACGTGGAATTTTATGATGAGGAGGACACACGAAACAGATGTCTGTACTGTACCGTTTACAGGCTTTTCCGCCATGGGAACATAGTGGAGGTGAAGGAAAGAGTGCACTGGAGTGGACGGTGAAGCCTGGAGGAGCGTAGAACTAGAAGAGTAGCAGGAAAAAGTTAAAAGCTGAAAATAAAAATTAGAGAGAGATAACCGTCAATCCGTTGTAGTCTAGTCGGTTAGGATATTCGGCTCTCACCCGAAAGACCCCGGTTCGATTCCCGGCAACGGAATAGTTTTTTATTTTTCTAATTTTCCGGATGAATAAATGGTAAACCAAAATTTCATGGGGCAGATTACCTAACTCAACAAATGCTTTTCCACAATATTTCTCTCTCTCTCTCTCTTTTTTAATTTAAATTTAAATTAATTAATTTATAGTGAATCAAATAGTATAAAAACAAATAATAAAAAAAACCATATGAGTACAATAAAAAAAATCAACGTTGTCATCGCCTTCTCCACCGTTTCAGAGTTGTCTGACACTGTACCATTATCTTATCCAATGGCACTTGAAGTTTGTAAGCTCGAGCAATAATATGGTCTAATTAAGTAAATTCCTATCTCAAAAATTTTGAGTTATTGAGTTTTTATTTTCTTTATTCTTCTAAATTTTAGTTTTGTGATAGTCTACGTGAAAATGACTCTTAAAATCTGTCGATGCACATTATTTTCAACAAATAAAGTCCAACTGCACTATATCGTTAATATCTTTAACTTTCTTATTATTTTTAGTTTTTGCATTTCTTAAAGTAGAACCAACTAAACAAATCATAAAATGGAAAAATCCATATTGATTTGAAAAGTTGAGGTAATTAGTTCAAAAAGTTGACTTTGAAACAAATTATATTTTAAGAGTAAGTTCAGGGAGAGAAGTATTACTTCAACCATCAAATATAGTTAAAATACTATCTTGGTGAGGCATAATTATCACCTTCTTTTGCGTCATTACAAAATTAATGTGACTGAAATCCAATTCCAAATTTAAGTTATGTTTTTCCTAAATTTGGGATTGGAAATATCACCAATGATGGACACTCGATCTTTTCGTGAGTGGCAACTCCATGATCTTCTAATCCTTTTGTGTTGTTTTAGTGTCAAGTTTTTTTTTTTATGGGATGGTTTTCTCTTATTTTTTTGTTTAATATATCCTTTTTAATAGATGGATATTTTTTTAGAAATTTGTTTCATTATGAAAATAAAATCGACATAACTTTGTTTAGGATTGCTAGATTATCATTGCTAGAATCAGTGAACGAGGAAAAACAAATGCCACGAATATTATTACAATAGTTTGTGTTTAATATCATAAAATCATTCATGATAAAATCCACAACTATAATTAATAGTATCATGAGTAATCTTAACACATTCACCTAGAAAATACAAATCATATCCTAATTTTAATAGAGCAAGCACAAAGACTTAATTTCGTCAAATATCGAGAGCATAAAGAACATTATGTTGGTATAGGATTCAGCCTTTTTGCAAATTTAATTTACAGGTGTCAATTTCTTTGACTTCAACTCTCACGTTATTGTCGATATAGATCCATTTAATTCTACTTGGAATTCGATAAAATTTCTTAAATTTATTTCCATCTCGAGCCACATGGTTCGTAGCTCTTGAGTCTACAATCCACATGGGATGAGTTTTAATGAGAAATACAATATTGGAAACACAAATAGCTCCCTTTGTAAGAAGTTAGATAAGACGATACCTTTTTAGGCTCAGTGAATTCACGAGCAAAATAAACCAAGTTACCATAATTGTAACAAGTCACTTTAGTCTTATCGTGTCTTCCACCATGCTTTTCTCTTTTGCATTTAAATTGCTTGTTTCCTTTTTTTGGTCCATGACTAGTCTCACTCATCTTGCCTTTGCCTTTTTAAATTATTGTTGAACCTCTTGCTCTTAAAACTAGAAGCCTTCTTGGAATTTGCTTAGCCATATATGCATAAGCATTTGGCTTGACAGCCTCAAGGAGCTCATCTTCCACTTCCAATTGGAATGCAATGTTAGCAAAGGTCTTAATATTTTCATTATGAGTCATATTCACCTTTATATATTCCTAACTATTAGGGGGAGACCGGATAACAACTTGAACTTGTTGTTCATCAGTAAGGTTATGCCATGCTGCTTTGAGTTCCTTAATCATGTTTAATATATCCCTTAAGTCTTGTTTCATAAGCTTATTAGGGATCTTTTTATAAGTGTCAAACTTAATGGTCAGCTGCCCTAGCTTGGAGACAGTTATTCCTCCAAACTTCTCCTTTATAGTGGCCCATTTTGCATTTGCAGTCGGATATATTCATATACCAAGTCATCATTCATGGAACTTATAAGAATTCTTCTAGTAGTGGAATCTTTCTTTTTCCAAGCATTGAAAGCAGTCACATTGCACCTATGTTGCGTATTGTTTACATTTCCCTCTCCAGCTTTGGGCTCCTCTATAACATTATTAATAGCCTCCAAAACTTTTTGCTCCTTTTGAATATATTGTATTTTCAAGTGTCATATGTTGTAATTATCACCATTCAATTTCTCACCCTTATATAGTTCAACTATGATATTATTAGATGTCATAGTTAGTCACAAACTACAAGAGACATTATAAATGCAATCACTTATACACATCATTGAGTTACAATTTTAAATTAAATTATTAAATACTTTCATGTGAATTAAATGAGAAAGTTCACTACGTTTCCAATTATCATTCAATCTCAAAATGTTAAAATTTTATAATTTAATTTAATTTGCGCCAATCATAATTTTAAATGAGAATTCTCATGAATTCTACCAATTGTAGAATTTTCATATTGTGAAGTAATAACACAACATTCATATAATTAAACAAATACTCCTTTATATGTATGATACATGAATAAGAAAATATGATTTCATAAACATAAAGCAACAATATGTACAAAAACAATTTACATGATTCTAGTTCAATGAATTATACATAATCCTCCTTAGAATTTAATTATCAAAACTTTTCTTATCTGTAATACTTATGACCATTTTATTCAACCCAGAAAAATTAAAATTGTAACCTTTTGATGTAGCAGGTTTGAAGATCTTATTTAAATTCTTTCAAGTATTTTTCTCCAAAAATAAGTATACTAGTGTCTCATAAGACAATAATTATTAGATGGATCCTCATAATCTTAATCATCTCCTTTTAACTTAAGATTTATGAGGTTTTGTTGATACTCTAAAGGCAATGCATACAACAAAGAATGATAATTATATCATTACATAATATTTTTCCCTTATGAGTTATTTCTTGAATTATGCAGTTGAGGATTTTGACATGTTCAATCAAGGTATACTCATGCTTTATTTTATATCCAGCGATTCATTATCAATTGTCTAAATTTTTCTTTTTGTTTTGCAGTTCTATAGACTATAGGAGTATAAACTGGACAAATGTAATTGGGATGGAGTTTATTTCTTTTAAACTCTCTATAGTCTCTAAGTCACTACATTCTTTCCAAGCGCGACATATTCCGTAGGAAAGAACAAAAAAAAAAAATAGATAGTTAATAAATCTCAAGCTAATACATATAGGTCCAAACATGAACTAAAGATACAACCATATATTAAATATTATGCATAGAGATTTCCTTAATTTTTAAAAAAATTTCAAGACTAAAATTATAGTTTTTGGATAACTATACAATTTATTTTGAATTTTTCAATTAAAATTGTATTTTAATTATTAAAATGAATCAAAATTAAATTTTCATAATTACAAAACTTAATTTTCTCTCGCTATACCTCAACCCCTTCAATCACACTTTGTAAAAAACTATTAATATTTTTTTAGAATTGTTCTCAATTTAAATAATTTTATTTTGAATTTTATTTTTCTAAAAAATGAAATTAAAAATAAATTAATTAATATTGAAAAATTATTTTAATATATAGAAAAATTTTGCAAAAAAATTTGGAATCCAATGATGGTGGCGATGTTAAAATCCACCACCCGAAGACGCTTCATGCGCCCCATGTGCCGTCAATGCGTGTGGGGCTAACTCTGATTGTTTGCAGCCAAGCCTTGCCAACTCAGGCACAACAGATGTAATACATGGGTCACTATAAGATATGATTCCGCTTTTAACAATTTTTCTACCCCCCTATTTTTAACTGTTCTGTGTTCAATGGTGCAATTAAATTTTAATTTGGAGATCTATAAATATGTGTTTAAATTTCAAACTCTCAACCTATAAGTATAAAACTCTCCATCGCTGTCTACTTGCTTATTACTATCTTTGGGTATTTTTGGCCAATTTTGGCCTTAAATCACCCAAAAATCTTAGTATATTATTATATTAATTATAAAAATTTTAGTTTTGAGCTTTGATCTCAAATTAATATAGGTTTCTAACCCATGCTATAATAATTTTTTCTTTTTTGGTTTTGTGGTTGTGTGGGTTTTGATCCCATTTCATGATAATACTTGCAGTAGAGAAATCATTAGAGATCCAGATCTAAGCTCACTCTCCAAGCTTGATGTGTTCTTTATCTAGTATCTGCAAAGTAGTTGCTCCCGCAGATCTGAACTCACTCACATTTGGTTATGGTTTCATTGTAATTTTCTTCATAATCTCTTGTATTTTTCCTTTTTGTTTTGTCTTTTATTATTAGTCATGTCTATTACTCTTACCCATACTTCTTCTATTGTAAAAGTAAATTTATGACTCTCAATTCCCTGGTTATGCTATGTTTAAGCCAGTTGATTTTACAGTCCTCTAGTGACTGCTTTGGTTGTCTTCTTTACCTCCGGACTTATTGACAATTAGTTGTTAAAAAAAAAAAAACTCACTTCATCTTTAACCTCTAAATTTTTCTAAGACTAAATTTATAAAATTTAGTTTTTTAAGAGGCCAACTTTGATCATTCATAACTTTGTGAATTATTAACCAAATTTAATGTACTATATATCAATTTAAAGTTTGCATTATGAACTATAAATATATGTAAAAATCATGGCATGAAACTTAATATATAATTTAGAAAATAAGCACAAAGTTACTACCTCAACCATATGTATAAATATAAAGATTCAACAATTTTAATCCACAAAAACAAAATTAATTCACTATCAACATGAGAATCATTAATCAGGCTCTAATACCAATGTTAAAAATGGAATTAAAATCATAAATGAGTTAGGATTACATACCTTTGATGATTCCGTAATAAGAAAATTAAAAATTACTACTTTTTGGTATTGATCACACCAAAAAGGGAAAAATATTACATTTTCCACAACCTTTTTTTTACTATTGTTTTTTCCTGTTAGTAGGGAGAAACAGAGAATTAAATGTGTCTTTTTTCTCATGTTATTTTGTTTTGTTTTGTTTGTTTTTTTTATATATCTTTTTCTTTGTAATAATTGTAATTCCTTTAACTTTGGAGGCAACTGTCTCCTGACAGTTACATCCTTTTACTTTTTAATTTTTAATTTTTTTATTTAAATTTATTGGGTCTAATGAACCTATCTAAGTTCTAACAAAATTTTATCCAAATATTTTAATTTTGGTTAAAAATGTTCCGATTTCATTAATTATTGAGAATTTTATTACAAATAGACATTTAACAAAAAATATATAGAAGATATTGACTTAACATCTATATATAAAATTGACCTTGTATATTGTAACTTTTATAAAGACTAGTAAAACAACCACGTGTTTTACACGTGAACAAAAAATTTATTTGACTCGTGATATATAGTAAATAAACAATTAAACATAATAATAATATTATTATTATTAGATAAAAGTTTTAAAAATAACAATGTTATTTATTTATATAACAATTTAGTATTAACATAATATAGTTATAATTCATTACAATTTTTATAAAATTTTTATTTAAATAATGATATGATATTACTTCAATATTTTTTATAATTAATTTTTTTTTAACTCTACAACTGATTTCATATAAAAAAATATTATAGTCATAAATAATCATAAGATAATAAAAAATTATTAATTATTTGTTAATAAAAAATAAAAAATAATAAAAGTTATATTTTCTTTATATAAGAATTTAAATATTACAGCCTCATTAAACTTATAATTTATTACAATTTAGTAGATTTTTTATTTGAGCTATGACACTTTATTTTTTTAATTAACATTTTTAATATTAATACTTTTATTTACACAAAAATTAATTTAATGTAATTTTTAAGTTAAACTAATAATTAAATGATAAATATTAATTAATTTAATTTAACTCTTTTTTGTTAAATTTTATAAAAACATCTAAAAACGATAATTATACTACTTTTCTTACAAATATAATTTCAAACAAATTATATGCTCTATTTTTTATTTATTAATTTTTAATTTATAAAAATATCTACTTTTAAAAAAAATTATATACTTTTCCTATTTTCATAAAATTTATTAATTTTGATTTTAATTATTTACTTATTAAATTTAATATAATAAGACTTA
>CATIWK010586084.1:0-11431 GCA_949634005.1 Mallotus japonicus
ATAAATATAAATAAAAAAAACCCATATTGATGAGATATTTGTATTATAGTTGCACCTGTTTTCTGCCAGCATGGGTAAGAACACCTCCATATTTAAGAACCATCAAAGCTTCAACAGGCCGTTCTTCCTCACCTTCACCATAATTTTTGGAACTTTGACCCATTTTAGTGGCTTTAGTTGGACTTTCCTATAAATGCTAGAGAAATGCCCACCCTGGAACAAGATATATAAATTGTGTCATATGGAATAAGTTTTGAGACCAGTATGCAAAAGATGATGGCAGTACAACCACCAGGCATGTCATGACTACTATATATTTCCCTTTTTTTTGTTTTTGTTTTTTTTTTTTTTTCATTTACCACATGGTTCCTGTAGCAGCAGCATTATTTTCCACAATTGCTGAAAATATTCATACAAATCAAATTATGACTTAACTACAACACCCAAATTTACTCTTTTCCTAAGAAAATAACTGAAATAAGGAATTAACTTAGTTCCTATATGATAACATTGTGATAAAAACATATACATGCAGCATTGTGACAAAACCATAGCTTGAAAACACGTTAGTCCATGAAAGCAATGGCAGCGTAACTTTTAAACTGAAAAGAACAAAATCACTATGCCAGGTTAATAAGCATACCTCCTCAAGCACTGCTTTGACTTGAAGCTTTCAGCATGCTCAATGTCTTCTGCCTCACTGTCAGTGTCACTTTCTCAACCAGGTCTACATATTATAAAAGCCACCAAAAAATTAGAATTAAACTCAGTAATCCATTTATAAGTTGATCATGTAATTTTCATTTTTATTTTAACTGTAAATCATAGAAACCCAATCTAGACATGGCATAGATATCTGCAATAGCATGATACAACATGGGCTCTACAACTCTTAAACTGTCAAGTTTTCATTCATATTACTTCTTGAACAACCATAATACAGATTATGAGTTTATGACCATCAGGACTCTAGAAAAATAGATCTCTAAAAGTGAGCAGAATTGTACTTCATATGCATCAAATTAAATACCATAAAAGGAGCAGTCATAAAAGATGCTTCCCTAAGCACATTTGAACAAATAGTTCTATTACTTCACACATTGATTCTTAGTAATCAGCCTATGTCTGAAAATGTTAGATTTATGACCTTTTGCACATGCAAATTGTCAAGGCCGCAAGGAAGTATAAATAATGTGCACAGAACTGTGGCAACAAAAATAAATTAGTAGAGTTTTAGAAAATGTTGGGTGATACCTTGTACGGGGTATGAGCATTCGTGTTGCATCTAATAGATCTTGCAACTGAACAGCACTTTCAAGTTTTGTCTGTAAAATGAATAAGCATAAAGAGAGAGAAGAGATCCAAACATAAATCAGTACTATAGGAGTATAAATAAAACATAAACTCGAAAGCATGTACTACATACTAAATTACCTCAGATCTAGGACGTCCCTCATTGTTCTTTAACATCAAGTTTAGCAGCTTTTCCTCGGTAACCTTCAAATTAACCTTCTGTTTGGGAGTTCTATCACCACTGTCAATATAAAAATAAAAGATTAAAAAAAGTAAAATTGGAGGAAGTGAATATTGATAAAATAGCATTTGGAACAAATGACTTCAAAATTCATTTCCAGTTCCATACTTTCATGTTTAAAACCTCCCTAATGCTCATTAAGGATTCTGCACCTTCAAATCTATGAAATTCAAATACTTTAAGAAAATGCTATTAAAGTTGATGGAATTTGCAATTCAATTCCGCAACTTTAAAACAAAGTTTACTACACTTGCATATTCCCCACCCCGCCACCCCCCATATAATTTAGTTAAAACAAACGTTTATTTCTCTTTTCTTGTGCAGTGCTGCAGGGCATTCTCTGAAAAAAGAAATATTGAAAATAATTTTTTGTTTGTTCTAAATATTACATTACAAATGTTGGATTATAATTCCATAAAAAATGAATTCTAAAAAAGAAATCATTTGCAAAGAACTGAATTCTTCAATAATTAGTTTTCAAACAGAGTTGGATTACAACTTTTGGATGGCAGTCGATTGTCAAAGTGATCCACTGTTGCAGGTTACAAAGGTTAAAACTGAAGCACTAACCGAATTGATCGAATGAGGAAGTCTCATCGACGAATTTGTAGCTCCAATAAAATTCTTTTTCAACTGTAGGGAAAATGCTGGAACAAAACAAGAGCAATATTGTCTACAAGTAGCGCGTATAGGATTGAGTTGTGAATGTATCAACCCTTCCATCAGTAACTGTCGCAAACCAACCAACAAACAAGTGAACCCTAGGAACCAGAAGCATCATCAAAATTCACTAGTGCTAGCGCCTCCATAAAACATTAATTTGAATCCATTGCTTCTCTTAGAGACATATTCTCAAACAAGTAACGGGCACCCACATTTTGGTCGTGGAAAATGGAATAAAGACTTCGCAAGTGCTGGACTAAAAAGGATGCTTTGAAAATGGAATAAAGACTTCGCAAGTGCTGGACTAAAGAAGATGCTTTGAAAATGGAATAAAAACTTCGCAAGTGCTGGACTAAAGAGGATGCTTTGAGAATAGATGATGTTAGCGTTTTTTTTTTTTTTTTGAGAAAATGTTTAGCAAATTCTTGGAGCTGGGAGTGTATATTAACGTAAAAGAAAGAAGCTTGGAGTGTTTTCCTCTTTACTTCATATACAAACTAAGCCGTAGCACCCCTTCAAATGGCAGACTAAAATTGGAAAAAACTTGTCCACGCCTAGACATTGTTTCACCAGCCTTTTTGGTAGCAAGGGAAATGTCAAGGTAGAAGGATTGCATGATGGTGAGGCTGCGGGTAGAGCAGCGATGGTGGGGGTGGAAAGAAGGTTAAGGCGATGATACAGAAGTGATGGGAGGAGGAGTGAGTGGAGGAGAGGAAGTTTAAAAGGCATGTAATATATATATATATATATTTTTTATTTTAAACGTCAAGAAGGTAACAGGTCATTGTTACTTGGAGTTGACGGTCGCAAATCTAGGGGTGTAATCGAGCCGAGTCGAGTCGACACACTGCCAAGCTCGAGCTCGATTCGACTGTTAAACTCGAAGCTTGAGCTCGACTCGAACTCGATCGAATTCTTCTTTTTGAAGCTCGAGCTCGACTCGATTAAAGAATTCATATACTCGAGCTCGATTCGGCTCGACTCGATTAAGCTCGCGAGCCTATCAAGTCACATATTTATGAGCTCGAGCTCGACTCGATAGTTTACTTGAGTAGCTCGAACTCGAACTCGACTCGACAATCATCGAGTTGATTTTGAGTTTTTTTCGAGTCGATCCCGAGTAGCTCGCGAGCAGACTTGGCTCGGTTACACCCCTACGTAAACCTATAGTAAGAGGTAAAATCACTCTTTGTATCTATACAAACAGTGGCACTGTAGCAATAGCCTTTTTTAAAAGTCGCCGCATAAGAAACTTAAAAAGCTTGTGATCCGTGTGGCTGGGGGAAGCAGAAGTGAGATAAAGAAAAGAAAAAAAAAAAAAAAAAAAAAAAAGAGCGATAGAAGCGATGAATTTCGCGAAGGAAATTATGGCAATGTTCACTGTCAGTGCTTCCTCCAAGAACCTCACATGTAAAAATTTAAAGAAAAGGCTGCGAGATCAGGCGGAGGAGGAAAAGAAAGATCAACCGTCATCGGAAAGCATCGTAATAGATGGAATATTTTCAGATTGTGTTTTGGTATCAAAGAAATCGCAGATTGTTATGCTGTTTATGGGGCTTGATTATTTGCGTGTAATTGTTGTGTGGAATAACAGTTTAACTTGTCTTGCAAAATTTGCGTTTAACAGTCTCCCGAAATCTCCAGGACATATCGTTTTAGGATGTAAAGTTTATGTAATTGGCGGCGACTTTGTCACTAATAGTGGCGATATATTGATGCAAAATAATATTCCCAAATATCCTCGAGATGTTTGGATCTGTGATCTGAGCAAGAAAGGCAATTGGGAGAGGGGTCCATGTTTAACCGGAGGAAAGCCAAATCCTTTGGTCGTAGCATTTAATAGGAAGATTTATGCGATTGCTGGTGGTAGCGGATATCGTCGGCCGTTGGATGGCTTAGAGAGTCTAGATCCGGTATTTGAGGTACTAGATCCGGAAGCCGGAATTTGGTCAAAGCTACCCGACCCGCCTTTTTGTGATGCCTATTACCATGGTTATTTTCCTGAGTTTTTGTTTCATATTGTTATCGATATGGTTTTGTATGTAAGAGTGAATGTGCCAGCTTATGAGGGAGACAGTAATGGTGTGGATCGTGTGTTTTCATTTAATTTTGTTCTTGAAAAGTGGTGTAATTATGATTGTAGTGATGGCTGGGCTTCCATTCCAGCCGTTGTGAACTATTTGATTTCATGTGGTTGGGATTGCAGCAGGGATGTTTTTAATGAGAAGCTGTATCTGCTTGAGACCGCCACAAATCCTGCTGCATTTTGTGTTTATGATTTATGTAAGGTTCAGTTGGATGAACCCATGGAAGCCGAAGAACTTACTTTCAATTCGGAATCTGCTATAAAAGATGTTGATGGGAAAATTATAGATTTGACTTCTAATCTAAATATAAACGATGCTATGGCAGAGGATGGAGATGAATTCAATGCGAATCCTGCCTACAAGCATAGGCGGGGTAAACTTATTCCTTCTCTCGTCACTGGTTTGGATGAGATTTTAAGCAAATGGCCGGGTAATGACTTAATCTCATGGCATCTGGTTCCACTTGATGAGAAACACAGTTTGTTTTGCCTTCTTTGCTTCTTTGTGCAGGAACCGAGTCAAAATTATTGCGTTCTTCACTCCACATTTGAGTTAGAGTATGAGCAGAATGGTGATTCACCTACCAGTGATGACCGTTCAATAATGACCTCTTCTCTCCGTGCCCAAAAAGTGAGCCACACGACCTTCCATATCGATGATAGTTGGGGGCAGCCTATCTTGTGTTGTAAAATGTAAGTATCATTGACTGGATCTGTTGCTTTTCTTTTTGTTTGTCTGTCTGTCTCCTTTTTTTCAGCATAGTGAAACGAAAGTTGGAGAAGACAATATTGCGATGACATAAGGCAATTAAGCATTAGTTCTATTTTTTTTTTTTCAAGTATTCACCACTCTTCCAAGTGTTATTTTGGATTTCTCCATGGAATCACTACTTTGCAAGCTCTGTTGCAGTATATCTCATGATTTTGACTATTCTAGTAATTCAAAGTCCTCTAAGCCTATTAGTTATATCACCTTAGCATTATATTCAGTGTTTAATTTCTATGGTATGCACTTTAAAGTTCATAGAAGTTGTAAAATGATATCTTGAGGAATTACATGTCTCGTTTACCTTACTGCAATCGCTTTAAAAATATCATGTTCATAGAAGATTCTGAATTTTCATGGTGAAGGAAACAAAAAGTTTGGAAATATTATCCTTGGATTTTGTTTATGACTTTCTTGTAACTTTCAGCTTTCTTTTAATTGTCATTTGTTATATGTATTCCCTGGTTTACTTGGGAACCCAAGAAGGTACCGGAGGCTTGAGATCAAAGAGCATAATTTTTTCCATTGAATTTGACAGTAGTACCAATAGTAGCACATAAATCTGTTGTAGATACGTTACCAGCCATCTTGAACTTCACTTACTAGCACACACCTCAAATACAGAGGTACAGGTGATGGAATACACGAGGGAATTGAATTACCCTCACAAGACAGCAATCACAAAAAAAAAGAAAAAAAAAAAAAAGAGTTGAGCAGCTAGGGTTACAATTCAGCCTGCTCTGATACCATGAAACAAAGAAGTTTGAGAGAAGAAGAATTACTTGTGTATTTCTTTTGTGTGTTTAGATTACTACCTAGCTAATACATATATACAAGGGTACTAAATATGGTAAATTGAATAGACAGGAAACTACTAATAAATCAGCCTATACAATTACTATAAATTAGTGCACAAAATATGTGCTACTATCTAGCCTATAATCATGCGATAATTATAGCCTTAAATTATGTTGCTAACAAACAATAGCCTTCATATGTGCTTACTTAACAAGACACAGCTCAACTTTTTATATTTCAAACTAGTTGGGATCTTGCATTAGGACTATATTTTACAAAATGACCTAAAGCCATGCATGCTCTTTAATTGTTTTTAATGCGTCATCCTAGATCCAGTCCCTGCTTTATTTTCTCATTAGAGTTTCAAATCATGTGCTATATGTAATTAATTGTTGGTTTTCTATCAGAAAAGAGAGCAGGTGATTTGTTATTTAACGATATAGATAACAGAGATTTGAGATTTACAAGAAACATGATTGTATCAAATGTAGCAGCTACCGCGGCAATTTCAGACTGATATTTTCGAAGAGTAACGACCCTTCTATAAAAAGGAGAAAACTATAAAAGAGGTTAAATTGTTTTGGCGACCAAAATAATTTTTCCAATTTAATTTCCTTTTTCTTTTCCATAAACTATCCAGTGCAGCTCAATCTCCCTTCTTTTTTGCTTCCCATAACATTTTTTTTAACTCGAACTTGACATATGATCAAAATCTTACTTATTTTAAAGTGAATTTTTTAAATAGGGGAAAATGAGAAGTCTTAGGCCAAAATAATGTATAAGGAAATTTTATATCATATTTTTGCTTAAATTATACTGTTACTGTTCCTTGTATCTTGTATCATGATTCTTGATCATTTCTAAATTTATTAATTTATTAATGCAACGAAATTCAAGAAAAATCTAATTTATCTTTGTAGTGTACCATTTATTTCTGTATGGTTGGATTGAAAATGTTAATAACCAGTTGGCATTGTAATTTAATATTTTGATAAATATTTATAAATATATTTCTATTTTCAGAAGTGATTGTTAATTTTCATAATTATGTTATTGATGATATTTAAACTTTTTTTTATATATTTTGAAATGCGGTGTAAATTATTTAGATTTGCAACTGGAACTACTTTGATTAATAGTTTTAGGTGGCGAAAAACTTGATAATGTTCATATTGCATTTCTATCTCACATCCTCATTTTCATCTTTGGAAAATTGTTTTGCTTAATTATTTTAATAAATTACTGTTTTCTTTGTTAAGATTGCTTTTTCTTTAACCATCTTAAATATATGTGTGTGTGCATGTGCACACACACACACATATAGATGGTTGTGATAAATGAGAAAATATTGTGAGCTCATTGTTTCCTTCACAGGTGAAGTATCCAACAGTTATCACTAGGGGGGCAACTTTGGAAACAGAGTATGGTAAGAATTTGCAGGGCTATGTTTCATTTTACTTTGACTTTTGTTATATTATTTAATATTTGTATAGGGCTGTTTGTGTAGTTGTTCCAGAGAGGAAGAGATGATGGGGCCAAACCCACGTTTTTCCTCCTTTCCTTCACTTCTTTATGTTAAAGCCTAAAGATTTGTAGAGGTAATCATCTAGCTATTTGTTGTGCCAACTTGATCCCCTTGATGCCTTACGAGAACTAGAAACTTTGGCCTAAATCAAGGATTAATTTTGAACCTTATATCTTACTTTGGTTGTAAATCAAAGTGCAAAACACATACCAGGCTATATTTAGTATTCAGAGATGCATGTTTCTTTTTGATAACCTTATTTGAGATTAATAAGGTGGAGCCATTAAAAATTACTTAGAAATGTTGGAACTAAAATGGAACACAAGTTCTGGTTCCTTTGCAATGCCAGCGTGAAATGAGGTTAGTTTAGATATTGTAGAGCTCTTAGTTGAATTCAAGCCGTTGATATACCAGTTCTGTACTTTGTCAGACAAAAGAATTATATTTTTATGGGAGATGTCAATTATATGGTCAAGGTTGGATCACTGAAATGGTATTTAGGGAGTCTTTTGTAGTTGCGATTTTGTTAAAACCAACACAATTTGACCTGGCATGATATATGGTTGTGAATGCTGGGGAATGAAAGATGATATGCTGGTGATATGGGCCTGGTAGAGGCGATATAGTAAGAAGCATAAAGTGAAAATAACTAGAGGCGACAACTCAGATGGTTTGGCCTTCTCCGTTATAGAGAGGTGGACAGAGGATGATGGGTTCTTATGGTTAAGAAAGATTTGTCATCATGATACCTATAAATGTTTTCCTCAACCAATGGTAGAAGTTGGAGTACTTTTTTTTTTTTTTTTGAAATTTTGAGTGTTCACACGATCTGTGGTGAGTTGATTATAGCAGCTGCAAACTTGAGTTAAAATTAAAAAAAGAAGAAAAAACTTCCCCCTTTTCACATCTAAATCAAACTTGAAGCAAGCCCAGAATCTAATTTGCTTGTTGTCCTATGCTAGCAGGGTAGATGATTTCCTTGGCTATTTTGGACAATTTGTGAAAAAAGTAATTTTTGATGCTTCAGGCTTCATTTTGTTGGTTTTCTTTTTGGTATTTTGGATGCAAAAGGCAGTTTTGGATTGAACAGCACAAAACAGCTTTGGATTGAACAGCACAAAGTAGTCATAAAAAGAGGTTATTTTTATGAAAAGAAAAAAATTATCTTATTACTCCTCCCATTCCAAAATAATTGTCTCTTTTTCAAATAAAAAAAATTTCAAACTAATTGTCACTTTTATATATCCAATGCAACATTAACTTTTCTTTCCTATTTTATTCTTCTGTTACTCTTATCTAATTGGTTTTGCAAAATTTAATAAATTTTGAATATATCTAGAGAAGGGTAATTTAGTCTCATTTAGCTATTTTATAAGCCTATTAAATGTTTTCTTAATCTAAGTGAAATACCAAAAAGAGACAATTAGTTTGGAATGAAGGGAGTATTGTCCTTCCCCACGTGTCCTTTTTGTTCACTGAAATTCATGTCTGTCTGTGCTATTTAGTTTGAACGTGTTTAAATCATGATATGTTACATGATATTCTACAGAAAGGGCTTGTTTAAAAGATAAGGGAATATATATATATATATATATATATATATTCCCTTATATTTTTCAAATTCTACCCACTTTTTCTAAGTCTGTTCATTCTTTTTTAGCTTCCCAAATAAATAGGGACATGCTGCATTCTTTTTTCTCTTGAATTAACTATGTTTATAGAAGACATGTTATTATTGAATTACTTGAGTAATAAGCCTAAGGGGTTTGACTAGAATTGCAACAATTTTTTCCAATATTTTGACTAAAATTGCAATCATTTAAAAATTTGGAATTTATCTCTGATGCTTAACAATTGGTAAACTTTTATTTCATTTATTTTTTGGTTACTGGTATATCAGTAGTTGTTATAATGTTTTTCCAAGTTGGCTGATACTGGTGTCGTCCATTTGCAGGTATATACACTTAAGGATACACGCGTGCATACGCATGAGACCCCCAACCCTCGTTCTATTGCTGTTTAAGAGGATGCAGTGAGCCACAGAGGATAGGAGAATAAATGTATTGCTCTTTTGGCATTATTCATATATAGGAGAAAAGAGAAAACTAAAAAAAAAAGAAAAGAGGTATTTTGCGAATATGATGAAATACTCGAATGTACCAATTTTGTTGATGTATATTGACAGTTTCTGCATATAGAGTTCTCGTACCGTATGCAAATAATGTATTCAAATTAATATTATTTGAGTACTGAAACAATGATGTTTATTTTTCTTCTGAAAGAATTAATGAATTTCTTCTTTATCCAAATGTGTGGGTGGGATTATAGCAGAACTCTTTATTATTATTATTATTATTATAGCAGCACTCTTTTACTCGTGAAACTGCTATTTATTCCCGCCTTTTTTATTTTGCTATTGTGTTATTTTATTTGCTAGGCAAAATTACAATTGAATTCCTTTGGTTGGATAGAAAATGTATATTAAAATAATATTTATAAATTTTAACAAATGTTATCCTCTTAAGTCTTAAGCAGCAAGCAAAACTATTGTTAAGTTTTTTTTTTGTTAGGTAGAAATGATTATAGTAATCACCGCCACAAAAGCTATTGTTAAGTTTTTCTTTCTTTCTTTCTTTTTGTGTTTGTTAGGTAGAGATATTATAATAATCACCGCAACAACGATGACTTGACGAGAATAATAGTAAAATTCACAAGGCAATGGCGTGGAGAAGGGGCATCCATGGAAAATTTGATCTTGCACCATATGAACATAAAGATTCCATATATGCCTTACTTTTTTATAAAGAAAATGATGGGATCAATATTTTAGTTTTTTTGGATAATGTTTCATTTTGCTATCAGCGATAGGAACAATAAATTACGGGCCGTGAAATTTTTATAATGTTTCTTTCCAATTGATTGTCCCCTTTGAGGGCAAAAACATCTTTTTAAAAAAAAATTCGTGTTGTGGTCGGCCTTTTTATTTTCCCTTATCTTTTAGACTACTTTATACAAAGATGGGTGGGGTTAGAATATATATGTACCCTATAAGCTATAATGTTGAGTTTATAGTCAATGTGTTAGGACAGTGATTGGACAATCTGTCGAATACATTGTATTCTTTCAATAATCAATAATCAATAATCATCTGCATACCATTAAGGGAGAGTTGCTATTTCTCATGTATTTTGACCTATTACATTAATTTATTTTTTATATTTAAAAAAATATTTATTTATTTATGATATTTACAAAATCAAATACTATTTTATCCCTATAAAAAAATTAATGAGTGTTAACTGTTGTAAATGTCAGAGATGAATAAATATTTTTTCAAATGTCAGAGATGAAATTGTCACAATCCAAATCCGAGAGTCATGACTGGCGCTAGGGAACGAGAATTTACACAAATCCGGAACCTGTAGCAAGTCTTAAAATAAAATCCACAACAAATATAACCATAAATATGCCTCAGAATTAAAAATTTAATTAATATAAAGAAATCTTTATATCATAACATAATAAAATATTCTCAAATAATTATTCAAATACAGAACCCAAGTTAAAAACAACATCAAATACAAGAACAAGATGTACTACTACTGCAGCTAGGGCTGTGCACGGGTCAGAGAAATCCGGAGAATGCAAATTCTTCGGACCCGACCCGACCCGAACGTCGGAGATTTCAAAAATTCAATCTCCGGACCCGGACCCGAAAATTTAAATCTCCGCTCCGAATTGCTCCGAAATTTCGGAGCAATTAGGGACGGAGATTCGGAGCAAATAGAGAATACAAATCGGTCCGGGGCAAAACCAAAATTTAGAGATTAAATAATTATTCATCATCTAAAAATTCATACTTAAACCAATAAAACTTCTAAAACCTATCATAAAACCACATCGCACATCTAATATGAAAAAAAAAAAAACTAATATGAAGTTTAAAACTAATATGAAAATGAAACTATCATAAAACTCACAAGTCATAACATTAACATTCCAATTTCAATCCATGAAATCTTGATTACATAAATCTTGATTATATAAGTTAAATTAGTA
>CATIWK010586095.1:0-13206 GCA_949634005.1 Mallotus japonicus
AGTCCTTCGGTTTTTCGGTCGGTTCGGGAAACCCAAAAACCCAACCGAACCGAAAACCGAAGACCGATTTTCAGCAAATCTTTGAACCGAACCGCACTTTTCTCATTCTCGGTTTCAAAACCGGCCTTGCATATCGGTTCGGTCCGGCTCGATTTTCTCGGTTCGGCCGGTTTTTGCTCTCCCCTACTTCTCTCCCATCAACATCGCAAAACCACCATCATTGCTATTTATAAGAAAAACTACGAAAAAACAAAAGAAAAGGTTTTTATTTTCTTTTTACAACATTAATTTTGAATTTCTAATATGGGTAATCATTACCATCAAAGAAGAATCTCAAAGATGTAAAGTTTAAAACTTTACTTCCCATGATCTTAAGTTCTAGCAATTAAGTACCTAGATCTCAAACTCTAATACCAATTGAAAAGGCTTTAGAGAAGGTGAATAGCGCTAATTTGAATTAAAAGGAGATTATAAAGGATTTAAAGAATATAAAAGAAAATTTAAGAGATTGAGAGGAGAAATTTGCACATATAATTCAAGGAGTTTGGTTCCTCAATGAACCTACATCTCCACCTAACTAATCTCTAAGTTATAATTTTTTAAACACACCACCAATCTATTACACTAGATTGATTACACTCTTTGACTTTTTAAGGCTCAACTCAAACCTTTTACAACTTGAGATTTTTTAGGCTAAGCTCTAACCAATTTCTCAAAATATCAAATGTTTTATCCAATTCTTTAGAGAGAACCAACACTTCCTTTCTTCCTTAATTCAAGAAGGAGTAGAAGATAAGAATTCCTAACTCTAATCACTTGACTCAAAACACCCAAAGTGTTTAATAAAGCACACTTAGTTGAAAATAAAGAGAAAACAATGAATGCTTGATAATTGAGTAGATTTTTAAGAAATTAAAGCTTTCACTAAATTCTCTAACTAATTAAATGGAGTTTTAGAACTTCCTTTTATTCTGAGTGAGCGAAATATGTTTGTTGGGAACTATTAAACTTGTCCCAAGTCTTCTCTTTCTTCATTAAATGATCTTTTAGCTTTTTATAGAAAATTGCCAGCTGACAATTGTGAGACTCAAAACTATAACCATTGCAGTTGAATAATAACCATTGGAGAAGTGCCACTTCCAGCTGTGAACAATTGTCACGATCGTGATACTTATTCTCATGAATGTGACCCCATTCGTGAGGATCACTGGTTGTTTCTTCTCTTTGATTGTTCCAAGTCATGAGTCACGTGGAGTCCTCACGATTGTGACCTAAAGTGCGAGGGTCAATGAATGCTTTGTCACTTGAGGCTTTTTGATTGCACGATCGTGACTTTTCTAGTCCCGAACGTGAGCTATCTGTCACGATCGTGACTAGGATCATTTTAGTCTCTGTACTTTGACAAAAATTTGACAGTTTCTTGGTGGCCTTGCTTGTGGGGATGTTCACAGTCGTGAGGCCACTCGTGAGCACTTCTGCTTGCTTGATTTTTCCTTTAGTTTGCCCTTTTAATTGCTTCAAATTGTTATCTATCTTAGACATTCACTTGAATATACATGTTAGTGTATCAAAATTGTTTTATTACAGTCAAAACATGGATGATTAATCATTGATCAATAAGTATGTACCCTAGCAAGAACTTATAATTATCTTTGAATATATTTTACCATTTATAAAATTACATGAGATAAGAAGGACCTCAAAATAATCAAAGTCTAAAGCAACAAAATTAAACTACATTAGAAAAGATATTAGAAAATACACTAATAAAGAGTGGGTGAGACATAGACGTTGATTTATTATTTTATTCATGGAAATTGGTATTTAAAATTTGCACTTGTCTTTACTGTTTTGCATCTCCTTTTCCCGAAGATGCTTGTTGCTGTGTTCATATTCTTCCCTTTTGCTTACATACTTCAAAAATTAATTGAGATTGATTCATGTTAGAAATAATTATTAGTTGCCACTTGCGAGCAGTCTAAATTCACCTTCTCTTCCAAAATATACATAGATATTGTATTCTTTTTTAAATGTTATAATGGAGAATTCGTTTACGTGCCTTGTATAAATTTTATTTATTTTTATTTTATTTTATTATTTTTATTATTTATTTTACTTATTTCACCATAAAAATTGATTTTACACTCTATTTATAACTTTTTTTTTTATAAGAAATAAAAATGATCATATATTTTTATTGCTAAGATTTAAATTCTTACTCTAATATTCTTATAATAAACCTGTACAGCAAAACCTGTATAAATTAATACTTGATAAATTAATAATATCTATTAAATAATAATTTTTCCAATTCCAACTTGACGTGGATTCACAACTTGCATGTAATAAATAAAATGATTCTACTTAATATGTTATCAGCTTCTTGTCTCTATAATAAAAAAATTAAATTTTTATATGTATATAAAGATTCTACCTGACGTAGATTCACAACACAATCCGACTAAGTCAAAAGTTATTGATTAAATTTACTCATAAATTAGCATTTAGTAATGTGTTAATTTGGCCTATAAAATTTCCCTTCTCATAGTATAGTTTAGCACACAATCCGTTTTTAGTCATTTCCACATGTAGCTTGAGCTCATTCTTCATGTTCTATAATCTGACTTAAGCTCTTTTTATTGATTATCACTTACCGCATGCATATATATCACTTACTTCTGCATATATAAAGATTCACAATCCCTTCTCATATTATCTTGAGCTCATTCTTCATGTTCTATAATCTTACTTGAGCTCTCTCTTTGTATTGATTATCACTTACTGCATCCATATAAATAATATATATCATGGCTTCTACTTCTTCTTCTCCTACAACTACAGAGGATCCCAAGGAAAATTGGGATGTATTCATTTGTTTTAGAGGTAGTGATGTGCTTGATACATTTCTCGACGATCTGGAGCAAGAGTTGAAGGATACACAGAAGATCAAAGTTTTTGTGGACAAAAAGTTGCCTACAGGAGACGACATATCGACCCTCTTGAAGAGAATTGAAAATTCCTATATTGCAATAGTTATTTTCTCCAAAAGATTTGCAGATTCTTCATTTTGTTTAGATGAGATTGTGACGATACGCGAATGCAGGAGGAAAGCACAAAAGCAAATTATTGCCATACCAGTCTTTTACGAAGTAGATGCGGGGCATGTTCAGGACCTGCAACAGAGATACTATTCAGAAAGATTAGAAAAGCGAAAATTTTCTTTCTTTAGAGAAAGCAGGCCTTTCGAGGACAATTTTCTTCGCCTCGTGGCACAACAACGCCACCAAGAAGAGGAAATCAAGAATTGGCTGGAGGCTTTGACGGAAATAAGCAACATCAAAGGATATGATGGAGAAAAAAGATTGCAATCAAACAATTTCAAGTATGTTCTGTTACTGCTTTACTTTTTTTTTTTTTTAATAATACATATTTTTAATTTTTAATTTTAATAATATTAAAATTAATCTTAAATTAGGTAAATTATATGGTTAGTTTCATTTGTAGTTACTTTTATTTTATTTTTTTTTAATTACCATTAGATGATACTGTATTTTATCATCCAATGGTGGTTATTAACAAAGTATATTTTCTCAAATGAGTCATTAATAGTATTAATCTTCAATAACTAAACATATAATTTTATAATAAAAATATTTTAAAAATAAATAAAAGATAAAATATTAGTTTTATCAATTGAGGTAAAATTTATAATAGATTTAAACAAAAAATAAAATAATTTTTACTAGATTTATCATTAAATTTAAATAAAATACATAAATCATTAAATAATTATAAGATTCATATATAAGAATTTTATAATTTACTTATTTATAATGTACATGAATTATATTTAATAATTATAATTTATATTTTTGTCATTAATATATAGTATTAAACTATCTATACATCTATGTCTACATCTATAATATATATTAATATTATATATAAAAGTGTGAAAGATGGTAATTAAGAAAAAAAAAGTGTATGTAGTTTTGATATATTGACAAAAAAAAAATAATTTATTTTGTAAAAGTTTGGTAATTAATAAAAATGGTTTTAATTTATATTTGAGAATTTAAACTTTAGACTTTTATATTTATCGATCAGATATATTTAAATAAATATAAAATATTTTTCTACCTTTGTCATTAAATATAAATAAGGTGAATAATTTATTAAATAATTTAAAAGTACATGTATATAAATATTTATAAAAATTTACTATGTATTATATATGAATTATAATTAATACTTTTAGTTTATATTTTTATTATTTATATAATTTTACATTATCTATAATACATATACAAGTAAAAAGATTAAAAATTAAAAAAATAAGAAATTTTAATTAATTGACAAAAAGAACAGGATTTATTTCATAATATTTTTATTTCAATATTCTATATGTAACTAACTAGGAAAATTAAATTATTTTAAAAATAAATTATAATCAATTAAAAAAATTATTTTTGGTAGATTTAAGAAGAAATTCTTTAGTTTAATTAATTTTTAAAGTTTTTAATTAATCTAAATTTTTAATTTAAATTTTGATTTAATTTGATAAAAACAATACCTATTACAAATCTAAATTTAGCTTAGTTAAAATATAATAGTTTTTTAAATTTTTAATTACCATTGTAATAGTTCTTAAAATATAATTCATATTTTGTATGAATTATTATCAGAATATATATATATATATATATTTAGCTTAGTTAAATTATAATAGTTTTTTAAATTTTTAATTACCATTGAAATAGTTCTTAAAATATAATTCATATTTTGTTTGAATTATTATCAGAAAATATATATATATATATATATATATATATATATATATATTTATAATTTAAATTTTTATAATATAAATAAAAAATAAAAATAATTAAATTTTTAATAAATATATAATCACTGCATTACACATGAAAAAAAAAGACCAACTAGTATAATGAAAATGTAAGAAATGGCTGAAATACTTAAACTTCAAAATCAAGTGGGTGTTGTAAGAGGGGGGGAGAATCGAATCCCCCCATCCCCTCCCCTCTCAGGTCCAAAAAAAAAAAAAAAAATCTTTAAGTGTTGAGCTTGAACTTCAATTGAATTTTAGCTCATAATTGCAATGGCCTAAGTGCTGTTCGGCTCCCCCTAAAATACTGAACTGAACCAAACTTCTTCGCATTCTCAGGTTTCTTCAGTTTTTCGTTAGCTCATAATTGCAATGGCCTAAGTGGTGTTATGCACATTGAATAAATAATTATAAGCCTATATATATACACAGCTATATATTCTACTGATTCTCCAACATAATATACTAATAGCTTTCAAATATTTATTTTGTACGTTCTACATTTCTAAAAGTAAAAAAAAAAAAAAAACTAACCTGTATAAGAATAATTCATAAAAGAACCAAATGTTATTATCACACCTGATTTTAATTATTATTACGAGATTGAACGCCCAATTATCTTAAAGAAAAAAAAAATAAAACATATCATGTATCTTATATATATATATTTAATTAAGTTGGCTTTTCATATGTAACCAGGTCTGATTACCAGTTGATTAAAGCAATTGCCAAAGATGTCTCAGACAAACTATGTGAAAGGCTTCTACCTGGTTCTGACAATGACAAATTTTTTAAAATTAAATCTCATGTGGTTCATGTCGAGAAGGTGAAATCATTATTAGACATCAACTCAAAAACTGATCACCGGACAATAGGAATTTGTGGATTGCGAGGTGTTGGTAAGACCACAATAGCCGAAAAAGTATATAATGACATCAAGCACACTTTTGATGATTACTACCTTATTGAAAGTATCAATCAAATAAAGAAGCAAACTTCACTTGCGAAGATAAGAGATGAAATGATTAGGAGGTTTTTAAAGCTTGGGGCGCTTGCTGATGTAGGCACTCCTCATCAAATACGTCCTGCGATTGAAGCAAGGCTAAAAGGTTACAGGGTCCTGATTCTTCTTGATGATGTTCAAGATTCGGATGATTTGAAATGTTTAGCTGGAGGGTGTGATTTGTACAGGGAAGGAAGTAGAATCATCGTAACAAGTAATGATATGCACGTGCTTGAAAATGTCTGCTTAAAGCATAACATCTATCAGGTTGAGCCGTTAGTTTATGCTGATGCTCTTGAGCTATTTTGCTCTTATGCCTTCAAACAAAGTGTTCCCAAGGATGGATTCGTGGAGCAGTCAAATGAGGTTATAAGCTATGCACAGGGACTTCCATTAGCTCTTTGTGTTTCAGGTTCTAATCTGGTTGGCAGAGATGACAAGGATTACTGGACAAGTTTGTTGGAGAAATTGAAAGAAATTCCTGATAAGAAGATCACACAAGTTCTGAGAACAAGTTATGATGGATTAGAGCCAAATGAAAAGAGGATTTTTCTTGATATTGCATGTTTATTGAGAGGAGAAAGTAAAGATCGAGTTGAAAGAATATTACAAAGTTATTCAAGAATTGCAATTATCCATCTTGTTGAAAAATCTCTCATATATATTTCATCATCTAATAAAGTAGAGATGCATGACTTGATTCAACAAATGGGACAAGAAATTGTTCGGGAGGAATGCCAAGAACGTCCTGGAGAGCGTAGCAGGTTGTGGAAATATGAAGAAGCTTGCGACGTATTGGAAAATGATGCGGTAAGGATTATACAGCAACAATTTTCATTTTTGCTTTTTATAACAAAATGCTCCTTCAAAATTGATAGGATTCCAAACACTGTTTTATTTATATAAACAATTATTTTAACTTTTGACCAGCTATATATATATATATATATATATATATTGTACAGATACTCAACTATCATCTTTTTTTTTTTTTTTTTTTTTTTTTTTTTTTTTTTTTTAATGCAAGGGAACTGTCAAAGTTGAAGGCATATCAATTCAATCATCAAAAGCAAATCGAAAAGAAAAAATCAAACTAAGTCGGACAGCCTTCAAGAAGTTGTCCAATCTCAGAATCTTCAAAGACCAACATGGATTAATGGATAGAAACATGAACGTCCCTGACGATCTTGAATTTCTTCCAGAAAACCTTAGATATCTTTACTGGTCTAGTTTCCCATTGAAGTATTTACCGCTAGCCTCGAAGAATCTTGTAGAACTTTGCATGCCTAGGAGCAGCTTTACAACACTTTGGGATGAAAATAAGGTGCACATTTCACAATATAATTATATATATATATATATATATATATATATATATATATATATATGTTATCAGTTTTTTCAATTTTATTCTAATTATCAACTGAATTTTTTATTTTTTAAGTTCATCAATTTTTTAGAATTTTTTCAATTATTTAAGATGCACATTTCACAATCTAATTACTAAAACCAAATATATATATATATATACATATCATTTATATATATACATATAATGTGCACCTTATATGTATGTTATCAGTTTTTTCAACTTTATTTAATTATCAACTGAATTTTTTATTTTTTAAGTTTATCAATTTTTTAGAATTTTTTCAATTATATTCAATTTTGAATAAGAATCTATATATAATTTTAAAAATTTCTATAAAATCCATTTTAAAAAAATTTATCCACTAATTTTTTTCTTAAAAAAACTAAAACATAAAAAGACTACACCATCAAGAAAATTTTTTTTAAAAATTAAGATATGTGGAATTACTTAATAACTATATTTGGTATAAATAAATTTCAAAAATTTTTATAGAAATTTTGTTTGCAGTGAAATTTTATTTCACGTGAAATAAATTTTATAGCATATTTGTTTAAATCAAAAGAAAGTGAATCTTATTTGACTTTTATTGAAAATGAAATGAAAATTTTTATATAAAATTTTTATACAAACTTTTATTTTTATAAAGTTTGTACTTTCTTTAGTTATCAAATTTTTATTTAGCTTTCACTTATAGTTCTTGTAAAATTGTTTAGTCCATAAAACACTTAGTATTACCATTTTAGTTCAATATTTGAAAATAGTAGATAAATAAGTCCATATCTTTTATAGCTGTAAATTATTTAAATAAAATATAATATACAAATATGATATTAATAATGAATAGTTTAATATACGTGAAAAGGTTAAAATAGTATTTCAATAAAAATAAAAAATTATTCAAATACAACATAATATATAAAAATCTTATTAATTTATAGTTTATTATATAAAAATAAAAAACAAATATAAATATTAATGTCTACTTTATCCTCTAGTTAAATAATGTTTTTACATTATTATAATAATAAGGTATTATCCATCAAGATAATTTTAGTTTTTTCATTAATTTATTGTGAATATAGAAAATATGGATTTAATTGTATGCTATCTTTAAATTTTGGATTAAAATGGTAATGATGGATTGTTTACGGATTAAAAATATTGTAAAGAATACTGATGAAATCTAAATAAAAATTATGTAACTAAATCTAAAATTTTGTAACTAAATTGTAATCAAATACAAAGTTAATATATATTAAAAACTATAATTAAATTATATATATAATTTAATTATAGTTTTTAATATATATATTATTTCACGTAAATTCTAGCAAAACGCACATGTGTACCTATATAATTAAAATTAAAAATATTAGATTAATCATTATTTAGTTATAGTTATTAATTAATATATATTACATTGAATAGATACACTAAAATTAATAAATGGTTATAATTAAATAAGAAATAATCTAACTATTTTTATTTCATTTATATAGATACACAAATATAGAAAGAGTCCTTACTAATTTCTTTATATGTTTTCTATTTGTTGTTGTTATTACTATTAATTATTAATTACAGCGCCTTGACAAATTGAGATGCATGGAGCTCGAATATTCTTTCAAGCTCACCAGCATTCCAAGCTTAGCGAATGTCCCAAATCTTGAGATTTTGAACTTGGAACATTGCTGTAGTTTGAAGAGTCTACCAGAAACAATCATAAAATGTTCCAAGTTGGAAGTCCTTCGCTTGGGTGGTTGTGAGGAACTTGAATGTTTACCAGAGTTTCCGGAAGGCCTCAAATACTTGAACGTAGCATATTGCATGAAACTTGAATGTTTACCGGAGCTTCCAAAACGCCTGAAATATTTAGATGCATCTGGTTGCACATCTCTAACATCGGCATCAAGTTCTTTTATTTCCTCAGAAGTTCAAAGGGGAGTTTGCAATTTTGCTTATTGCATCAATTTGGAGAGGGATGTGCGCCGGGAAATTGTAGAGGATATATTTGGAAGGCATCTACTCAAACAGGTAATTAAATCTTCTCAACCATACTTTTTTTTTTAGAGAAAGGAGGAACAACAATAATATCTATTAGTGTAAAAGAAGAAGAAGAAGAAGAAGAAGAATGTCTATTTGTTTTGTTTCAAAAAAATAATGTCTAATATCTGTTGGTAAAAAAATAAATATTTTTAAAAATTGTTTTATGCATTTAAATTTGGTATAAATGTCCTAATTTGGTAAATTTTTTATAAATATTTTCTACTGTTGACTTTAGTCAACGATTAAGTGTAGATAATGGCACTGTTGCCACATCAATATTTCTATAAATGTTTGTAATTTATACCAAATTTATCGTCAACTTTTACTTTTCTCATAAATATCTCAGTTTTTCTTAATATATTATATTTTACTATTAAATATATAATAGTTAATATTCAATTGTAATAATTAAAATATTTATTATTTTATTATTTAAATAGTCATTCATTTAATACTAAAGTAAATCTATGTAATTAATCAATTATTTAAAAAATAAATATATCACATTATCTATTTATAACTATGTTTATTTTAAGATAATTTATTATTTAAATTAATGTATATTAGTGTTAATGAATAATATATATATTTAAAAATTTTATATTTAAACAATAAAAATGATAAGTATTTTAAATGTCGTAATTAGTTACTAATTATTATTTTTTTTTATCTCAAAATATAATATATTTATATTTATGTAAAAATAAAATATTCAGGATAAATTGTAAACTTTTTGTCTTTTTATGCAAATAGACAATTAATATGACAATAGGACATATATCAATGGTGCCACCTAGGATACCGTGTTAGCGCCTACAATTTTAATTTTAACCAAAATCAATTTTAGCGTATACTCCATCTATTCCTAATTATTTGACGTTTAAGGATTCTTCACATAGATTAAGAAATATATTTAATATATGTATAAAATATTATACTACTCTTATACTCCCTCTGTTCCTAAATAATTAACGTTTTAGGATTTTTTTTTGGTTCCTAAATAATTAACGTTTTAAGTTACCAATGCATTGTAACTACTTTTTTTTCCTATTTCACCCTTATTTAATAGATGAGAATTAATTGAATAGATATCTACTTCTTTTGGGACTCTATAGAAAACTAATAATTGGTTGAGGAGATTATTATAAGGGTAGTATAGTATTTTACACATATATTAATTATATTTCTTAATCTATATGCATAATCCTTAAACGACAATTAAAAAGGAACAGAGGGAGTAATAATTTACTCAACTAATCATTAGCTTTGTATAGTTCCAAAACGAGTATAGTCCCAAAAGATTTAAATAAGGGTGAAATAGGAAAAAAAGTAATTAAAATGTATTGGTAACTTAAAACGTCAAATAATTAGGAACAAAAATAGACATCTCAAACGTCAAATAATTAGAGATAGAGGGAGTATTTATCAAAATTGGCTCAAATAAGACATTTTTATGTGTATGGATTTAATTTACAACATTACAAAATCAAAATATGAATCTGTTTTTTTTTTTTTTCAAAATCAAAATTTTATTTATTATTATTATTATTATTATTGTTATTATTTTTTTTTTGCATTTGATACCCCTAGTATCCAGTAGTCATAAGGAGTCCAACTATTCCGGAGTCGAGCCGGATGGACCCACAAAGGAGCAAAGCTCTCCCAACATTTGTTTTCTCCATATATAAGACTTGAACCCGAAACCTTACTTGAGGGAATCCAAGCTACTCGCCACTTGGACCAACAAATGTTGGTTTTTATTTTTTAAATGAACTATTTTATAATGAACAGTTTATGAACCAAACACCACAAGTGACTTATTCATTTAAATGCAACCTATGCAGAGAGTCTGTTTATGTATCTCGGGGAGTGAAATGCCGGAAAGTATGATGCATAAGAATTGTGGATCATCTACACTATCAATTCCACTGGATCAAGAGCATGCTCTAATCGGCTTATCTCTATGTGCTGTATTGAGTACTCAAAACTATGAAGCTTTTTTTGAGCTACCTTCTATTAATTGTGAAGCCAATTTCAAAGACAGGTCTGGACAAAGCTTCAAATTCGTTTTCAAATGGAGAGAGCCCATGTTCATTCATGAATCAATGCTCAAGCATATCTCTAAAAATGTATCCCACGTCTTACATTGGTACATGCCTTTTAATGAGGAAAAATGTTTCGTTGAGGCCTCATTTCAGTTATATTTTGCCTCGTCAAATATTACCCTAGCCGGCGGAGATGACATCTGGGACCATATTGATGCACTCAATGACAGGAATTGGCCGATAGTCGGATGTGGGGTTCATCCTATATACCATTAGCAGAAATAAGAATGAGTGGCTTCTTACATGAGCGTTTCTGGAGTTTCATTTTGTGTTTTCAGTTCTACTGCTGTGCTTTGAGGTTGTGGTTATTACTTGTTTTGGTTTTTGTTTTTTCTATACATACATTTTCTTCTTTTTTGTAATTGGCATATTGTTTGCTACAATGGCTTGTTTAGTTTTGTGGAGATTTTTTTCATCAATTTATGTTTTCTTTTACATAAATTAGTTTGTATATATAATGGAGTCACCATTTATATATTAAAAAAAATGGGTGTTAAGGTAAAAATGTTATGGTGTTAAGATGGTCCTTAAAGCGAGACATTATACAAGGGTTCTAATGAGTTGGAAGATCAAATAAACAAAAATGTATTATTTAATTAAAATGATAAAAATTAAAACTCAATAACAAATAAATAAATTTTTAGATGACTTAATATTATTAGTTTGACCTTATAAGTCATAAAGTCTATGAGATTTTCAATTCAGAGGCTGGGAGTCCTGTTATTCCAAAAAAAAAGCAAAAACAATATCAAAAGAAATTCATGTGTTTAAATTTTTAATTTATGTAATTACCTATCTTTAATAATTTATAATTCACAGAAGAGTACCTTAGTAGTTTTTGACGGAATTTGATGAGGTGGTAATTAAAATGGCTTCATCCTGTGTATGTTGTCATTTTGTTAAACTTATCATTCATCCTCATTCTCCTAAAATTTACTTTACGACACACACATATATAAATATCTATATCTATATCTATAATATATAAATGTATGAAAGGGGGGACAGACAAAATTATGAAAAAATCTTCACTAATTATTATATAAAAATTGGATAATTTAGTCATTTCCTAATAAAAGTAAAAATAAATTAATTTAAATATAATTTTAATTTGATTAAAAGACTATTTCCTATTTTAATTAAGTTAACTTATATTTCATCTCTAATAAAAATTGAATTAACTAAAATATAATTTTAATTTAATTGAAAATATGTGTCCTATTTTAACTAGGTTAACTTCTACCTTATCTCTAACAAAAAATCTAATTTAATTGAAAGTATATTTTCTATTCTAATTAGGTTAACTTCTATTTTCCTTCCAATAAAATTAATTTAATTAAAATATAATTCTAATATAGTTATAAGTATGTTTCCTATTTTAACTGTGGTAACTTCTATTTTATATCTAACAAAATTAACTTAAATTGATTAGAATGTAATTCTAATTTAAAAGAAAGTATATTTCCTATTCTAATTAGGTTAACTTCTATTTTAACTCTAATTAAAATTAAATTAATTAAAATATAATTCTAATTTAATTGAAAATATGTTTTCTATTTTAATTAAGTTAACTTCTATTTTATCTCTAACAAAATTAAATTAATTAAAATTTTAGAAGTAATTTTGTTAAAATATATATTTGTTCTATTTTAACTAGGTATATTTATATTTTATCTAATATAAAATAAATATTACTTAAATACATTAGTAAAATATATTTTATCTATTATATTTTATATTTTTTAAAATATATATTAGTAGTAAAATTACTTTAAAAACTTTTTGAGTAAATAAAAGTATTAATATTAAAAATATTGAAGAAATAAAGTGTCAC
>CATIWK010586448.1:0-10886 GCA_949634005.1 Mallotus japonicus
AAAACACTATTCAAGTCACAGGAGTTGTGGGACTTGGTGGAGCATGGATACAATAATCAAGATGAAGAGACTAGATTGAAGGAAAATAAAAAGAAATACTCGAAAGCCTTATTCTTCATTCAGCAAGCTGTGCATGAATCAATTTTTTCAAAAATTGCAGCAGCCTCTACAGCAAAGGAGGCATGGTCAACCTTGCAGTTAGCATTTCATGGCTCATCCACAGTGGTTGCAGTGAAGTTGCAGACACTTAATCGTGAATTTCAAAATTTGCACAAGAAGAATGGTGAATCAGTGCAGGATTTTTTGACAAAAGTTGCAGGAATTGTCAATCAATTGAGGTCCTATAGAGAGGAGGTCTCAGAGAGGACTGTTGTGACAGAAGTGTTGAGGAGTTTAACTCCTAAATTTGACCATGTGGTTGCAGCTATTGAGGAGTCCAAGAATCTTTCAACTTATTCATTTGATGAGTTGATGGGTTCTCTACAATCACACGAAGCAAGAATCAACAGAACAGAGGAGAAGAGTGAAGAAAAGGCATTTCAAATAAAAGGTGAAGGCTCAAAGGAACATGAAAGAGTAGCAGGCCGAGGAAAAGGTAGAGGAGGATTTCAAGAATAGAATTTCAGCCATGACAAAGAAAGAGGTAGATGGTCTGAGCAAAAATCCAACAATAAAGGTAGCATCCAATATTATAATTGCAGAAAATTTGGGCATATGAAAACTGATTGTTGGTTTAAAGATAGAAAGGTGAATTATGCAGAAGAAGTTAATGGAGAAAGCAAATTGTTTATGGCGTACAATAACACAATTGACACACATGGTAGAGTGTGGTTTGTAGACAGTGGGTATTCCAATTATATGATAGGCAAGATGTCACTCTTTAAGGAGCTTGATAAGAGTCAAAAAAGGAGGGTCACATTGGGAGATGCTAAAGAAATTCTGGTTGAAGGGAAAGGAACTGTGGCCATTACCACTAGCCAAGGTAAAACAAAGCTCTTGTACGATGTTCAATTTACTCCTAACTTAGCACACAATTTGTTGAGTGTTAGGTAGTTGCTTGTTGGTGGATACTCTGTTCTATTTGATGATGAAGCATGTGTCATTAAGAACAAACAATCAGGCCAAGTGATTGCAAATGTTCAAATGACCAAAAATAGAATGTTTCCACTTAAAGTCTCTACCATGGAGGAGTTTGCTTTGGTTATTGGAGAACAAAATGAATCCAAGCTATGGCATCTTCGGTATGGACACCTTAATGTGAAAGGATTGCAACTACTTGAAAGGAAAGGTATGGTTAATGGCTTACCAAAAATTCAAACAATTGATTAATGTGAAGGATGCATTTATGGCAAGCAGATGAGGAAGTCATTTCCTAGTGGGAAGGCATGGAGAGCTGCAACATGTCTTGAATTGGTTCATGGAGACTTGTGTGGTCCTATGAATATATAATCATTTGGAGGAAGTTACTACTTTCTTTTGTTTATAAATGACTTCAGCAAAATGAGTTGGGTATATTTTCTGAAATTCAAGTCTCAAACATTTTAGAATTTCAGAAAATTTAAAGCATTAATTGAGAAGTAAAGTGGAAAGAGTATAAAAGCACTTTGCACAGACAGAGGTGGTGAGTTTCTTTCAAAAGAATTCAATCAATTTTGCGAGGAGAATGGAATTCGAAGGGAGTTGATAGCACCATATACTCCGGAGTAAAATAGGATGGCGGAACGCAAAAACAGAATAGTAGTGGAGATGGCAAGAAGTCTATTGAAAGGGAAAGGTCTTCCAAATTCATATTGGGCAGAAGCGGTAGCAACATCGGTGTATTTGCTAAATATTTCCCCCTACAAAAGCGGTTCAGAATTACACTCCATATGAAGCATGGAAAGGGATCGAACCCACTGTAAGCCATTTAAAAGTGTTTGGTTCTATTGCTTATGCTTTAGTAGATTCTCAAAATCGCAAAAAAAATAGATGAAAAATCAGTAAATGTATTTTTATCGGTTATTATTCTGAATCCAAAGCATATAAGTTGTATGATCCTAATAATGGCAAGATAATTGTTAGTAGAGATGTAATACTTAATGAAGAAGCAGGTTGGGATTGGAATGAAGGAAGTTTGAGCAAGGAAGATCAATCATAAGTTCCATTAGTTGAAGAAAATTCAAATTCAACTTCAGCTAGTTCACCAATTTCCACTCCAATTGAGTGCAGCCCAATAACTACACCAAATGCAAGCCCAAACACCATCAACTCGGTAAGTGAGTCTTCGGAGGAGACACCACTATAGAAATTCAGATCATTAAGGGAGATATATGAATCAGATGAATTTGCTTTACTAGTTCCAAATCCTTTAACTTATAAAGAGGCAGCAGAAAGAGAAGAGTGGAGGAAGACAATGAAAGAAGAACTCATGTCCATTGAAAGGAACTCAATATGGGAGTTGACTAACTTGCCCAATGGAAAGAATGCAATAGGCTTAAAGTGGATATTTAAGACAAAGCTTAATGCAGATGGAAGTGTTCAAAAGCATAAGCGCGGGGTTGGTCACAAAAGGCTACTCTCAACAACAAGGAATTGACTATGAGGATACTTTTTCTCCTGTAGCAAGATTTGAAACAGTTAGAAAGTCTTGGCATTGGCAACTCAAATCAAATTAAAGGTGTACCAATTAGATGTAAAATTAGCAATTTTGAATGGTGAGCTTGAAGAAAAAGTTTATGTCTCTCAACCATAAGGTTATATGATCATCGGGGAAGAAGAAAAAGTTTACAAGTTACGGAAAGCCCTTTATGGCTTAAAGTAGGCTCCAAGGGCCTGGTACAGTAAAATTGATGCATACTTTTAGCAAAATGGCTTTATGAGGAGTGAAAATGAGGTAATCTCTATTTGAAGAAATTGGGAGCTACTGACTTCATGATAGTGTGCTTATATGTAGATGATATAATCTACATGGGGACAAGTTCAGCACTTGTAGAAGAGTTCAAGTCCAAAATGATGAGCAGCTTTGAAATGACAGACCTGGGATCACTGCACTACTTTCTTGGATTAGAGATATTATAACATGAAGCTGGGGTGTTCATTTCGCAAAAGAAGTATACAACAGACCTATTGAAGAAATTTAACATGTTAAATTGCAAGATGGTGGCTACTCCAATGAATGTGAATAAAAAATTGCAGTAAGAGGATGGAGCTGAAAAAGTGTGTGATTTTGGATTAAGGGGGAGTGTTGAAGATATGATCCAAAATTTGTTGCAGGAAATTTCTACAATATCTTCTCAATATTAGTTAAGCTATTAGTTGATTTTTAGGAAGTAATTGTTAGTGTTGGAGTTAATAACAGCTAGTTGCTTATTTTTCTCATTTTAGTTATTTGTAAGCCTATAAAAAGGCACTGTTATTTATCTTGTTTTATATCGAGTGAATTAAGTAAAAATAATTCAGCATCACATCTGCTCTTTCAATCCAACTCTTTTATTTTCTTCAATAAAATAAGTCTCAGTTATCCTCTTCAAACCAATAGTTATGGATGGTCCTGCTTTGTGCGTTTTAGTGCTATTGTTACTATATTGGGAACCACCTTTCCCATCGTCTTACCAAAGTCCTCCCGGAGGATTAATTCCAACTTGAAACGCCATTATTGCAATGAGAGATGCCACCACCATTAACGAATCGCGCTTCTTTGAGAGCCAGTTCTCATGCTTGATCATTTTTTTTAACGTTGCTATGTGCAAAATACAGGCTCAACTTGAAGTTTATCTCTGTTTCTGGGCAGAAAGAAGGGTAATTCTACAGCTCTTACGCCTCCAGCATCCCGCAGAGACTCTTCGGTTTCCCAATCTTTAACATATCTTTCACTTTGTGCAAGAATATCCAATGATGTAAATCCATTTGTTGTTAAGGCATTTACTTCAACTCCAGTACCATAAAGCAAGAAATTTATTATTTGCCACTCAGGTTCAAATTTGAAACTCAACTTGAGCTAAATGAATTAAAAAAATATAAAATAGCATTAGATGGACTGTGAGTACATACCTCAATATGCTTATGAACTACAGCAAGGTGCAAGATGTTCATGCCGTAAACGTTCTTAGCGTTCACAAATTCATCATGATTGTCCATGACTTCTAACAATAATTTTAGGGCCTCTAATCACTTATATTTCACACATAAATGTAATATAGTGTCTTCCCAACCCATTCTGGCCTGAACTGCATCTGGTTTAACTCTTGTCAGAACTTTCAAAACATCAACATGGCCTTTTATATAGCTTCAAGGTGGAGAGGGTTTCTTCCTTTAACATCAGGAGCCAGGCACATGTCAGGGCTAACTAGTAACAGTGCATTAACTATTTTAATATACCCTTTTGCTGAAGCTAAATGCAGAGGCGGTGATAATCTGGAATCTAACTCTCTTGCTAGCTCAGGCTTTTGACTCAAAATCTCCTTCACAAAATCAACATGTCCAAGCATAGCTGCCACATGTAAAGGAGTGTCCATGACACAATTTGTGATAACTCTATCAAGAATCAATCAATCTTGTTGAATCAATTATAACAAGGCTGATACATTCCATTCTAATGTTGCTTGATAAAGCATACCCTCCATTATTCTTGGTCTGTGCTGTTAAGAGCTTGTTGTAAATTCAATTTATTTATATTTATCTTGTTGTAACTACCTGTAACTCAACATCAGTATATATCTTTGTAACTCTCATTCAATGATATACAATATAAAAATTCTCCTCTTCTCTCAACTTTGACATGGTATCAGAGCTTTAGCTCTTAAATATCAATTTTTTTTACAAAAAAAAATCATCAGAATCCCAAATCTTCTACAGTGGCCGATCAATAGCTTGTTCCTACCACTACTGAATCCACACTGGCTATCTCTTCCTCCTCTACTCACACCTTTGCTATCAAACTCAATAATAAGAATTACCTAGCTTGGAAAGTTCAGTTTATTCCTCTCCTCCACTTCCAAGATTTACATAGCTTGATGGAACCTCTATTGCACCTCCAAAAACTATTCCCTCCACTACCAATCCTCTTGTTCAAATATCAAATCCGGATTATGCTCCTTGGTTAAAAAAAGACCAGCTCCTTCTCTCTTGGATTTTATCATTTCTCACCGAACCTATGTTCGCTTACATCATTAATCTTTCTTCTTCCTATGCTGTATGGGATGCATTAGCTCATGCTTTTGGCTCTGTTTCATAGAATAGATAGCTCCAACTTTATATTGAGCTGCAGGAATTCAAGAAAAATGACCTCTCAGTTTCTGAATATTTGCAAAAAGCCAAGGCTTTATCTGATGAACTTGGCTCTACAGGAAGACAACTCACCTTAGTTGGGCTTAATGCCATAGTATATCACAACATTGGGAGTGATTTTCATAGCATTATCACGACACTAAATCTCAAATAGGATCTTATGCTATTTTATGAACTTCATGGCTAACTTGTGGCTCATAAAATCTTGCTTAAAGCATCTCATGAACCTCCTCTTGCTTATGTTGTGGTTCGAGGACCTTTTGCCCCTTTGCTGCCCACTCCACAGCATCCACCACATTCATTTCCAAACAATGGCTATCGCCTTCGCCATCCTAGTGCTCCTTGTCAGATTTATAGATGGCACAACCATACCGCTGATAGGTGCCGCCGAAGATACTCAAGATAAAATTTTTTTGCTCCATCGACCTTCACTCCACAGGCCCACTATTCCTATGCTGATCCCTTATTCAATCGGTCTCATGGAAATCCTATCTATGATGGTGTTCAACAACCTATTGGGGTCCTTGACACAGGTGTAACAAACCACATCACTCCTGATCTTTCTAACTTGTAACTAACTGATGTCTACAAGGGTAATATTATCTCTATGTCGGCAATGGACAAGGACTTTCAATTGTCAATATGGGTACTACTTCTCTCCCTTCTACTACTGGTAAGCTTGTTCTAAAAAATGTGTTATATGTTCCTAAAATAGTTAAAAATTTATTGTCTGTTCAAAAATTTACTACCATTGCTTCTTTGATTTTCATCCAACCTATTTTCTTTTCAAGGATTGGTACACCAAGAAGGTGCTCCTCCAAGGGCTCAGTGAAAATGGTTTGTATCTTCTTCGCCCACCCATGAAGCATGCTTTAAATTCCAAAGTCCCCTCTCTCCAACAATGGCATGAATGACTAGGACATCAAAACATGCACACTGTTTCTCAAATTGTTAAAATTTTTCAATTACTATGTTCCTCTTTTAATTCGAACCCTTGTTCCTCTTGTTATTTAGGAAAGATGTCTCATTTACCTTTAGCTACTGTTGATCATAAAAGCATTATTCCTTTTGAAATAATTTTTTCTGATGTTTGAGGCCCTGCTCCTATTTTGTCTAGTTTAGGTCATCGTTATGTTGTTTTGTTTGTTGATGATTTTACTCGATTCACTTGGGTTTATTTTCTCAAAATAAAAGTGAAGTCTATTCTAGCTTTCTTAATTTTCAAGCTCTTGTCAGTCGCCAATTTCATGCTTAAATTAAATTTTTGCACTCTGATTGGGGTGGTGAGTTTCAGAAACTAAACAAATATTTTCACTCTATTGGTATTGTTCATCATATAGCCTGTCCATATACACATGAACAAAATGAAATTTCAGAAGGTAAAATTCGTCATTTGGTTAATAATAGCTTAACACTCCTAGCTCATGGCAATATACCTCTAAAATATTGGAATTTTGCTTTTACTATGAGTATTATGTCTATTAACCAAACCCCAAGTCCCATACTTCATCATAAATCACCATTCCAACTTCTATATGGTAAAGATCCAAATTACTTGCACATGAAACCATTCAATTGTGCAATTTTTCCTTTTTTTAAACCATATAATAAAAATAAATTTGCTTTTAGTTCCACCCCTTGTGTCTACCTTGGTCAAAGTCCTACTCATTGTGCCTATCATTGTTTAGATTTTACCACAGGTCGCATTTCCTTGGCAAGACATGCAAAATTTATCAAGTCACTCTTTCCATTTAAAACTGGTCCAACCACCTCATATTTAATCAATCCTACTCCATGGCTTCAGGTTACAAGTGCCATATCTCACTGGGACTCTGGAAATCCTTCAGGTATGTTACTTGATCCTCATCCTACTACTTCTCCTTCTTCACCCTTACTTACCTCCTCCTTATCCCAACCTACACAATAACCTCATCAGCCCGTAACTCCTTTCTCCCATCCAAATTCTACTTCTAATCCATCTTCACCTCACTATAATTCTATCACCAACTCCTCTCCCTCATCTACCTCTTCATCAAATTTAAACCAAGACTTATCCCCTACTAACAAAGCCTCAACCACCAACTCCTCACCATCACCACCTCCCACCAAAACTAAAACTAAAACTCTTACTGACTTATACAACCAACCCGAACCACATCCACCTACACAGCCCTAACGCACACATCCTATGACTCTTCACTCCTCCACTCAACCCAAACGTTAAGCCTTCCTCACTCACCGAACAATAACAAATTTTTTAACTCATGAACCTAACATATATAATCAAGCAAAATCATATGCAGAATGGCGAGATGCTATGTTTCGAGAAATTGATGCTCTCATATCTACTAACATATGGACTTTGGTTCCCCATCCTCTTCACAAAAATATAGTTGGAAATAAGTGGCTCTTCCGCATCAAACGTAAAGTTGATAGTAGTGTGGAACGTTACAAGGCTCGCCTTGTAGCCAAAGGATACACTTAGGAACCTGATGTTGATTACTTAAAAACTTTTAGTCCAATCATCAAATACACAACCATTCAGACTCTCTTCTCTTTGGCAGTCACATCTGGATGGTGTATTCGACAACTAAACATATCTAATGCCTTTCTTCATGGCACATTACAGGATGAAATATACATGGAACAACCTTTGGGTTTCGTTAATTCTAATTTTGCTGATTATGTTTATCGATTACACATGTCATTGTACAAGTTGAAGCAAGCACTACATGCCTGGTTTTATCGTTTATTTGAATTTTTACTTCAGTTGGGCTTTCATTACTCAAAGGTCGATACCTCACATTTCATTCAGCATAATGGCTCTTCTAAATTATTTTTTCTTGTCTATGTCGATGATATATTGGTGACTGGTACTTCCTCTGACCTTGTTGATTAGTTTATGCTTCAAATTCAGTCCACCTTTCCTATTCATGACTTAGGCAAATTAAGCTATTTTATCGGTATGGAAGTCTTACACTTATCGAATGGCATGTTGCTCTTTTAATCCAAATATATTAATGATCTTCTTAATAATTTTCATATGGCTAATTGCAAGCCATGCCTTACTCCCATGGCTACTTCTCCTACTCTCACTAATCACACTAGTGACCCTTTTATGGAAGGAGAAACTTATCAGCAATTAATTAGTGGGTTGTAATATGTTATAATCATAAGACCAGACATTGCTTATAGTGTCAATAAACTATGTCAATACATGCATTCCCCAACCACATCGCATTGGCAAGCCTTGAAACGTATTTTGCGATATCTTCAGCATTCGAAGCATTATGGTCTTTTCTTCTCCAAAACATCTTCCTTTGATATTCAATGCTTCTCAAACGATGATTGGGGTGGCTATCCTGATGATAGGTAATCCATTAATGGTTATGCAATCTATTTTTGAACCAACCTTGAGTCTTGGATTGCAAAGAAACAACCTACCATTGCTCGATCCTCTACTGAAAGTGAGTACAAATCCATGGCCAATGCAACTGCTAAAATTATGTGGATGCAATCTTTGTTAAGTGAACTTGGTTGTCAATCATCTTCTCCGACTACTCTTTGGTGTGACAATGTAAGAGTAATATACCTTAGTGTTAATCCAGTCTTTCATGCTCGCACCAAGCATATTGAACTGGATTACCACTTTGTCCATGACCAAATTCAACAAGGTAAAGTTATTGTTTGGTTCATTTCAAGTGAAGATCATATTGCAGACATCCTTACAAAACCTTTTAGTCGAGCTTCCTTTGAACGTCATCACAGCAAACTTCGGCTTCTTGAACATGTGCCTTCAGTTTGAGGAGAGGGGGGTGGTGTTAAGAGATAAACTCTTTTTTGTAAATTCAATTTATTTATATCTATTTTATTGTAACTACCAGTAACTCAACATCAGTATATATCTTTGTAACTCTCATTCAATGATATACAATACAAAACTTCTCCTCTTCTCTCAACTTTGACATGTGAGAGCTGGTGAGGAGCTGATTTTCAGGTCTTAGGGTTTTAGGTCATTAACAAAGAATTAAGTCAAAGAATGTATGCAAAAGAATTTACCTCAAGTTAGTAAATTCCAAGTGTTTAATTGATGATGTCCGAAATTTTTAAGTCAATTAAAGGAATTGCAAATTAATCAGATAAATACAAGATAATTCAACTATATATGAGGCATGGATAAGCTTTGAAATCAAAAACATTACATCACTGATCATTTGACAAGTCTAACACTCTAATTTGATCAGTTCAAAACTAGCTTACAAAATGACGTCAGTGAGAAAAGAATTCATGCTATTTTTGAACAAAATTTTCTCGCTTAAGTAATGATGTCTGCACATTTATTTTATTAAACATATGAACATATATATGTATATATAAAATCTGGCTCTCATATGTATGTATAAAAAATACAGAGTTTATCGATGGGGATATAGTTTCTGCTATCTCTATGTATTGATCTGTACAAGCTATATATAGAAAGATTAATAAAACAAAAACGAAAGTTACACGTCGCGGGATGCGATGCTACAGTGCATCGCGGCTCTTGACAAATTACCAAAATAACCCCCTATTATTTTTTTTTAATTTCATATGATTATTAAAAAAAATTACAGGTTATGGGTGTTTAAATCCTTGTATAACGGGTTCACCCATGTGCAATTAGGTTTTAAATTGTGTCACCTCCCACAACAAATTACCAAAATAACCCCCCTATATATATTTTTTAATTTCATATGATTATTAAAAAAAATTTACTGGTTACGGTGTTTAAATCCTTGCATGACGGGTTCACCATTGTGCAATTAGGTTTTAGATTAAAAAAAAATTTACAGGCTACGGGTATTTAAATCCTTACACGACGGGTTCACCCAAGTACAATTTAGGTTTTAGATTTCAAAAAAAAAATTACAAGCTACGGGTGTTTAAATCCTTGCACGACGGGTTCACCCCGTGTGCAACTTAGGTTTTAGATTCCTAAAAAAAAATCAAAAAAAATAAAGAAGGCATTGTGGTAATTTATCGCAGGGCCGCGACCCACTATAGTATGCATCCCGCGATATGTATCGCCACCCAAACAAAAAATATATTCACATACACACAATATAGGGCAAAACCCATGCGTGGATGGCTTTTGCCTTCTGTAACAAGAAAACCCTCTCTACAATATGGCAAATAGTTCATAGTCATATATGTTGACCTCCTCCTGCAAAATCTGAGAATAACATCCATAAAGACGATATTGATCAATATTTAGTAGCAAGGACTCAAGATCTTGGCATTGTAATAATCTGTCTCCTTCTTGATTCATCCATAGTAAATCATCTGATGGAGTCGTGTCATCTAAGTATATAAGCTTGTTGTATGATTGGTTAAGCTCTTCTTGATGAGGAAAAGAAAATTGGTTGTGATTAGATTCAAGTGATGAATCTGGGGATGTTGTTGTTTCTAAGCTACTATGAGGTTCTCTATGAATAGCACTTGAAGACATTAACTAATTAAAGAAGAAGATGAATATATAATTTTACAAATTAAATAAAACTTTCATTTTCATTTTATATTTTTAAACTTTATTAATATTAAAATATAATAAATTATTGTAATTTTTTTTAATATTTAAATGA
>CATIWK010586523.1:0-17856 GCA_949634005.1 Mallotus japonicus
AATATGTCACTCAATATAAGATCTTAGTATTAAAAATTCATATTATTTTTACATTAAAGCATATATTTTAAACAATATTTGTTAGAATGGTGTAAAGTGTAAAAAATATAAAACACAGGGTACTAAAAAGTCAAAAAAAAACCACGGAACTGATTTTGCAAAATGGTGAAACCACAGGGTACTAAATTGTACTTATCCCATATATATATATATTAAAAAGCATAAATATTTAATTGTAAATAATATTAAAAACTAATATTAAAAAAATAAATACTCCTAAAATGAAGTTAATTTGTTGGAGAACTGCTTGGAAAGCATTAGGGGTCACATGAAATAAAACTTTTCTATGGCACTCTCCATCTTTATTAAATCCTTATAATATTCCATGTCAATTTTCGACATTTCCTGCTTCATGTAATAGTCTTCTGGAATAATCTTTATTTTTTCTAAAAGTATGATAATTATCATGTTCTGAAAATTTCAGTTTTTATCTTGTTCCTACCAATCAATAAACACTTCTTTGGATTTACCTTATTTGTATCAATCATTTCTTTGGACACTTGGACCCGATTGTTTTCATATTCACATTTGATTTCTTTTCATATGGTGTAGTTCAATCATAATTTTAAACATTGTGCACATACAAATTTTTTAAAAAAAATACATATTGAGCAGCCATGTTGGGGTATATATGATTTTTGTATATTTTGAAGTCTTACATTTGATAATTTTTTTTTTTTTTATGATTTCAGATATATTACACTTTAAAGTTAGATTTATGATATGTACTTAATGTAATGTGTTTCATACTTGAATAATAAAAATATATATAAAAAAAATATAATATACTTAAAATAGACCAAAAAAATTAAATTATTAAATGTGTGGCACCGGCCATAATTAATAAAAATATCATAATTTTTTTAAATAATTATATAGTATAGACTATTTAAAATATGTAAAATATATGTTAAAATCCAATCTTCGTCATGGATTAGGTATGATTGATAATCAACCATCACATTGTTTTGTCACTATAGCTATAAAAACAAAAATAATGTATCACCATCGTTCCAAATATGGCTAATACATATACACGTCGAACTACTAAAAAAAGAAAAAAGAAAAAAAAAACACCACCAATAATCTATAGCTTCTTATTCTCCAGCTATGTTGTTACTTCTTGTTTTATTACTCTTCCCACTGCTAGCTCTTCATCTTCTTAATTGAAAGGGAAACTACAAGCTCAAAGAGAAGCCAAGAATCTCCCTCCAGGCCCTCCCGGCCTTCCTATCATAGGCAATCTACACCAACTTGGAGTGTTGCCTCATCAATCTCTATGGCAATTCTCCAAGAAATATGGTCCTGTATTGTTTATAAAACTCGGTCGTGTTCCCACTGTTATCATATCTTCTTCTGAAGCAGCTAAAGATCTCTTAAAAGCTCATGACCTCAACTGTTGTAGTAGACATCTTTTAACTGGTACTGGGAAGCTATCATACAACTATCTTGATATAGCTTTTACACCTTATGGGGATTACTGGAGAGAGATGAGAAAGATTTGTGTTCTTGAACTCTTTAGTGCAAAAAGGGTCCACTCTTTTCAGTTCATTAGAGATGAAGAGGTCGCTGCCATTATTGATTCGATTTCGGAATCTTGTTCTTCTTCTTCACCTGTTGATCTTAGCGAAAAAACTATGGCTCTTACAGCTAACATAACATGTAGAGCAGCTTTCGGTAAAGTTTCCAAGAAAGAGGATTTGGCCATGAAAGATTTCAAGAAGTGATTCATGAAGGTTCGGCTATTTTGGGAAGCTTTTCTGCTGCTGATTTTTTTCCTTATGTGGGTTGGATTGTTGATAGAATTAGTGGTCTCCATGCAAGGCTTGAAACCAGATTTAAAGAATTTGATGCTTTCTATCAGAAGGTTATAGATGATCACATCCAAAAAGCAGCAATAAGAAGAGAAAATAATCATAAGCCTGAACAAGAAGATATTATAGATGTTTTGCTTGAACTTGAGAGGACTCAAGCTCAAGGATCTAGTGCTTTCCAATTCTCCATGGTTCATATCAAAGCTATTCTCATGGTTAGTCAACTGATCTTTTTTTTTTTTTTCATTTCTAGGTATATTGGTACCAAAAATCAGAATTTTTTTTTTACTTTTTACAAATTTATACCAAACTTTAAAACTTGGCCAATCTAACCCAATTTGACAAATTATTTACAATTTTAGCACAATTGCAATTTGATTAATAAATAAGGTGACGTAGCTAATCTCTATGTTTATGAACATCCCATCTATATCATATAAATACTAATTATAATAGTTAGCTAGATTTCAATCACAATAATTTAAGAAAATACAAAATGGGAATGAAAAATATATTTAATTTGTAAAAGCTCTATCTCATGTTTTACCTATTTTAAGTCTTCATATGAATGTGAAACTATAATTATAGATGTTATTTAATTCACCTCAAACAACACGTATGTATTTTATTTTATTTTATTATTATTATTTTTTTTTTTTTTTGAGAAAAAAGAAACTTCATTGAAAAACATCAAGAAACAAAGACATCCTGAAGCAACTGCCTCGGAATAGAGTCAAGATGACGCTGACCAGACTCAAATAACGTAAAAGAAAGATTAGCTAAATTATGAGCTAACTGATTGTCTAATCTAGGAATATGAAAAAAACGAACATAATTAAAAGAAGCACACATGAACTTTATATCTGCAATTATCTCTCCTAGCTCCGTGTACTCTGTAGTAACCGAGTTGATCTTTTGAATAGTTGATAGGCAATCTGATTCGACTCTTGCATCAGAAATGTCAATAGAAAGTGCCAGTTGAAGGCCCAACCGACATGCTAAGGCTTCAGCAATCTCCGGTGAGCTGATCATTGGAATTCTCTCAATCTTCCCTGAAATAATATGACCACTGTTATCTTTTATTACAGCACCCAAGCCACAACCCCTCACCTCCCTGATAGCTGCATCAAAGGCGATAATAAAACTACCAGGCGACTCTCCTCATCCCAAAGAACCACTATTCAAGTCAACCTGATTAGTATTTGATTGTTTCACTTCGTTGTAATCTGCTAACAGCTTCAAAGCTCGTTGGTGGCACTCAAGTTGGTCAAGGATCACATCTTTGAAGATTACATGATTTCTGGCATACCACAAAAACCAGGCAAGAGTTAAGAAGACTGGAGCTGCTTCCGGGGGAGCATTGATTTATGTTTAAGAAACCAATCAGTAACCGGAGTATCTGATTCTTGATCTGTAACAGAAATACGCAGACAACTGATATACCATAATCTCTTACTCCACGGACAATCTCTAAAAGCATGCTCGACAGTCTCCACTGAATCACCACATCATCTATACACTAGAGCCACATCAACATGTTTCTTCGCTAGCTCAGCACCCACTGGTAACAAATTCTTTAGCATTCTCCAACCAAAAATTTTAATTTTAGTTGGAATATGGAGTTTCCAAAGCCAACACCATGATTCGTTCAAGGATGAAGAAGCAATGTCACCATTATTTTATTGTATCATATCTCTGGACAAATGGTAAGCTGATCGAACTGTATACAGACCTGATTAGGATAAGTGCCAAATCTGCCTATCTTTCGGTCTTCTCCAACTCAACGGAATAGACAGGATCTCTCTTGCATCGGTAACACTAAAAGTATTTCTTACATATTCATGGTTCCACGTCAAACTGTCTCCTTCCATGAGACTAGCCACTCTCATTTCCTCATTAGTATTTTCAGGTGCCACTAGAGTTCTAAAATAAGGATGACCCGGAATCCACTTGTCCCTCCACACTCGAATACTGTTCCTATCACCCACTCTCCATCGAGTGCCCTGATCAATAAGGAATTTAGCCTCCATCAAACTACTCCATGAGTAACTTGGGTTAAAACCTTTGCTAGCTTGAAAGAATGTCTGTCGAGGGAAATATCTTGCTTTCAAGGATTTTGCAAGAATGGTGTCTGGATTCGACATGATTCTCCAGCATTGCTTACCCAACATTACCATATTAAAACTGTGAATGTCCCGAAACCCAAGTCCCCTAGCATTTTTGGGCTTGCACAGATGGTTCCAAGAGCACCAATGAATTTTTCATTCATTTTACTTCTGACCCCACCAGAATTGAGCTATCAAAGAATTAATATCTTGACACACATGCATAGGGAACTTAAAAACACTCATCAAATAGCTTGGAATAGCTTGTGCCACAGCTTTTATCAAAATTTTTTTGCCCGCAATTGTCAAAGTTTTTTCCTTCCAGTTTGAGAGTTTTTTCCTAACTCTATCACTTATATCTTGGAAAAGGAGTTTCTTCGATCTTGTTATTGCTGTAGGGAGACCAAGATATTTTGCATGTTTATCAATTCTATTCACACCCAACACATTTTTCAAGGCATCATAAGTATCCAAAGAAACATTATGACTAAAAGAAATTTCAGATTTCTCAAAATTAACTTTTTGTCCAGAAGCCTTTTCATAACAATGCAAAATATGGTTAATAGTGTCCATCTCCTTTCTAGAGGCTTTACCAAAAATAATACTATCATCGGCAAAAAATAGATGGGAAATAATAGGAGCACGACGACAGATTTTGAATCCACTTAATAGATTCATTGACTCTACTCGTCTAATAAGGCTAGACAAAGCTTCAGCATAGAATAAGAAAAGGTAAGGAAAGAGTGGATCTCCTTGCCTAAGACCTCTCGAAGGACTAGGATTTCCATTAATTAAAATGGAATAAGACACAGTAGAAACACACCTCATAATCAAATTGACACATGGAGTAGGAAAACCCATTTTAATCATAATATTTTCAAGGAACGACCATTCAACGTGATCATAGGCTTTACTCATGTCCAATTTGAGAGCATAGAAACATTTATTCCCTTTCTTTTTATTTTTCAAGGAATGAAAAATTTCCAAGGCTAGCAAAGCATTATCCAGGATTTGTCTACCAGGAACAAAAGCAGATTGGGTTTCATGAATAAGGTCAGGGAGAATACATTTGAGTCTGTTTGCTATACACTTGGTGACAATTCTGAAGACAACATTGCAAAGGCTAATAGGTCTAAAATCCTTAGGGGTCTTTTAGTCCTTATTTTTAGGAATCAAGACAATGAAAGTATCATTCACACAAGCAGGAGACATGCCATTATTCAAAATATTAAGGACTAAATTGCATACATCAATTTTAACAATAGTCCAAAATTTTTGATAGAATAAAGCAGGCATACCGTCAGGTCCAGGAGCTTTGGAGGGGTGCATTTGGGATAAGGCAAAGAAGACGTCCTCCTTGGAATTTGGGCACTAAAGCTCCTCTTTCATATTCTCATCAATTTTTTTATCCACAGTTTCAATTGTTTCATCCATATCAAACCCATCTGAGCATGTGAATAATTCAGTGAAGTAATTAATAAAAGATTGAGCAATTGCATCTTCTTCTTCAACCAACTCTCCTGATGAGTTTATAATTTTTGAAATATGATTTTGTCTTCTCCTTCCCTCTGCTTTTCTATGGAAATAACTTGTATTTTTGTCTCCCTCTCTAAGCCATGTTACTCTTGACCTCTGCTTCCACATTTCCTCTTCCCTCTTCATCAAATCATCTATTCTTTTTTCAATAACATGCTGAAGCCGAATAGATTCATCATCTTGGTACTGGTGTTGAAGCTTTTCTACGTCCCCAAGCAATCACATTAAATCCTTCCTAACATGTCCAAATTTCTCCTGTTCCCACATTTTAAGTGCCACCTTACAATTATGAATACGGGGAATTAGAGTTGTTGTCCAATCACCCACAAAAACGTGAGCCCATGAATCTGCTATAGTTTGCTTATAAGACTCCTCCTACAACCACATAGACTCAAAACAAAAAATGTTACTTCTTTTCTTTCACCTTTTTTTAATCTCCCAAGAAAGAAAAATTAGGTTGTGATCTGAGCCTTGTCTCAAGAGGTGCCAAATCTGATAATTGATAAACATGTTAACCCAAACTTCATTAGCAACAAAACGATCAAGTCTCTCTTGGATATTAGCATTACCGGATCGGCCATTTGTCTAAGTGAAACGGGAACCATTAAAACCCAAATCTTCAAGCTCAGCATCCATTAAAGCTTCTTGAAAGGCTATCATCTTCCTTTCCTCTTTTCGATGCCCTCCTTGTTTTTCAAAAGAATAAAGAATTTCATTGAAATCTCCTCCACAAAGCCATGGCCCGAGAAATTTATCTTAAGACTCTTCAAAGCGCCCATGTATTATCCTTTATGTGCTCTTCAGGCCACCCATAAATTCCTATAAATCTCCATTCCTGAGCAGTATTCGGACCACCAACAAGCATATATATATGATTGGAAGACTTGGACATTACCCGAACATCAAGGTCCTTGATCCACAACATAGCTAATCCTCCACTTCTGCCATTAGCCTATCCCAAACAACCAACTGAGCAACCATTCAAGTTCAGCATTTTAAAAAGATCTTCCATCTCATTCTCACTTCTTCTAATTTCTATGAGAAAGATAAAAGAGGGAGCTTCTTGAAGAACAATCTTCTTAAGACTATGAATTGTACGTGGGTTCCCAAGCCCACGACAATTCCACGCTAGATAACTCATGGCTGTCGGTGGAGTTGCCTCGCAACCTCCGCTGATGTATCATAGGTACAAGCAACATCAAATAATTCCTCTAAGTCCGAAGAGTTGTCTGAGTTAGCTTTGTCCTTCTTGCGTTTATTGCTACTACCATGTGCATCTCCCCTTCTCTTGGTTCGTAACTGGGTATCAAGGGGATCATAGTTTCTATAAGGATTCGGGTTGGTTCTTGTCTAGGTTCTGGTGTTGTGTTTTGGGTTAAGGTGGGTCTTGGTTGCACTTTTGGTGTTGTCATAATTTTTGATAATCTTATTATGTGGCGCAACTTTGGTAATATCTATGATATTCTGGATAGGGTGTGTAGGCTGTGGTGTAATGGGAAATTCAGTCATTGTACTAGTGTTGGATATAACCCCGAGAGAGTTATTGGAATGCTCCTCTGGATTATGAGCTGGGGGTGGAAGTTTTGTTTTATATGACTGTGTGGGTTGGTCTATGTTTATGTTAAAATTAATTAAAGAATGTAGAATGGTGTCTGTGCTGGTAGAAGGGAGCTTTGGGGTGGATATCGATGGTATTGTTTGTCCAAACTCGGTTTGGGGAGGTATGATAATAGGAGGGTCAGAGTGGTGTTGCTCATGATCTCGAATGAGAGAAGTGATAGGTTGGGTTTGCTGGACAGTGGTCGGTGTGGTTATTATACCATCATCTTGAAATAAGGCATTTGGCTTTTTATTATGGAACATGGGTAGTTCTCTTTGTCGCTTTAGAGGAGACGCCTTCATCCAAGGGCCGAATTTCCATTGGCCTTCAGTACTATCCAAGTCCCCTTCAAATTCGCTGCAAGTCTTGATTGAGTGGCCTAGACGTCCACAATGAAAATAAAAGATTGGCATATTTTCATATTTGATAGGAACCCAAACTTGTTTGCCATTTATTCCCAGAGTGATTCCCCGCACTAAAGGATCTTTAACCTTTATTCTGGTCTTGAACCGGATAAATCTTCCTCCTAAATTCAGCTTATGTTTATCAATGGAAACAAGCTCACCAATCTTTCCCGTGATAGCCCCAACCGTTTGTTCATTCATACAGCTTAGAGGGAGGTCGTAAACCCACATCCATAGAGTAGCATGAGGAAACGTAATACCAGACAGTTGCTCATCTTCAGAAATCTGTTTCAGGCTGAAATATTGTTTTCGAAATGCCAAGGGTCATTCCGCAACGCCCACTCATAATCACGGCTATCCTTGAACCTGAACAAAAATAAATTTTTCCCCCATTCCCTACTGAGCATCATTTTCTTCACTTTCCATGCTCGTTTTAGGGTTTCCAGAAGAGCAAAGGAATTAAATTTTCTATCAGTAATGAGGGTTCCTGCCAAGCAATGACTCAGAGGCTGAACTGCAGGATCTTTCCTGAAAACCGAAACTTCAATCAAATCTATCTCCACATCATATAGGTCCGTAGGTTTCTCCATCACCCACAATTGCACAAATCTAATCCTTTACTAGATCAACACAGTCTTCAAGGTTTGATATGGATTCGCAATTGATATCTGTTAGACAAAGCAAAACAATGGAAAATAAAATCAGATTAACGTTGCCAAAACCAAAGAGAACAAGAAAATAAAGGTAAATAAAGAAAAGACGAGAAAAAGAAAAAGGATGACAAGGATGAGTAGAGTTTGAAAACAAGGAATAGACAGGAATGGTACAATCAGAGAAAAGACTAGAAAGTCGCAAAAAACCCTAAAAGGGAACCCTGACGTTTTTAGAGAAAACGAAACCTAGCCCTCACAAGAAGGGAACGCTATCTTTAATGCACCTTTTTCGTATGTATTTTATTTATGAATTAATGATCAAATCATAATTATGCTAAAATTGCAAATAATATGGTAAATTGTGCTAAAATTACAAATAATATGTCAAGTTGGGATAGTTTTACCAAGTTTTCAAGTTTGATATAAATATGCAAAGGTCTAAAGGTTGTGGTTTTTGATACCGATTGGCCTAATTTCTATGCTTGAAATTACATTTCTTTTTTATTTTATTATAGGCCAATTGAAAAAAAATTCCAAAATTTATGAATTTTTATATATTTCTATTAATTTTTAAAATTTGGTAGAAATATTTTAATTTGAGTTATAATTCTAGCATAATTTATAACTTAGGAAAAATTAATAAAAAACATATATATACACATAATCATCTTAAAGAAGTTACACTTCAAATAACACGTATATTTTTAATTTTAATTGAATTATATATTATGATAAATTATAAATAAGTAATTAAATTAAAAATTTTATTAAATTTTAACAATTCATTAAATTCTTATAAATCTTTATTCTATTAGAGACTTAACAAACAATGGGGCAAGTACGTACATGATTGCTTTAGAATATTGTCACAGAATTATATTCAAGAATTAGTACTACCTAAATCCATTTCTTGCTTCGTTAGCAAAGACTAATTATATTCAATAATTAGTACTACCTAAAAACATTTATTTTCAATATTCCAATTTCCTAAGGAGACATTTAGTTCGTACTCCGAAATTAGGATCAGAATGAAAAGGAATAGAAAAGGAAATGAAAATTTGAAATGGCTCATATTTATTTTAACAATAAAAATATATAAAAATATATTTTTTATATCAAGATGTGTTACAACTTTTTTTTATCATAAAATTAATACAAACATAATATATTCATATTTTTTGAATATTTTTTATAATATTAAGTGCATATCAAAATTCATAAATATTTTTGCAGGCTTATACCTACAATGATGTATCAAATATAATTAGAAAAAAATAAATAATTTTTTAAACTATAAAAGTACAATATATTTATTTATTAAAAATACTATATTTTAATTTCCAAAAAATATTTTCAATTAAAATAAATAAATATTTTTATTTTCATAATAATTTTTTAATATATTTTCTATCTTCATAAATATTTTTATTGTTAAAATAAATATGAGCAGTTAGATTGATTTTTAATGAGGTGTCAATCATCTAGCATAGACTTGAGGAAACTTGTGAAAAATTGGACTTGAGGGGAGCCACTCCCAATTAATATCATTTAACAACTAAAATTTCTTTTATGAAAAATTATTTTTTAATTAATTTTATATATAAAATATTAACATTATAATTATTTTTATATATTAAAAATTAATATTATAATTATGTATTATAAAATATTGTAAAATATTTATTTATAAAAATATTGTTATAATTTTCTAAGAAATTATAAAAATTATTTATTTTTAATAAATATTTTTTATCAAACATTTAATGTATATTTTTATTCATTTGTATGTTTTATTTATAAATTTTAAAAAATAAATGTTAATATTTAAATATTTAATTAATTTATAATTAATTTGACTTGATTTTCAAAGGAATCAAAAGTCATTTACTAAGAACAAAAGGGAAATGGTAATTCTCATTGATGGGGGAATCATATTCTTATTCCCATATTGAATTTTAGCCAACCAAACACTAGAAATCGTAATATTCCACTCCGATTCCAATTCTGACCCTTATTTTTTATCAAATAAACGGATCCTTAATTTGTTAGAAAAATAGGTAGTTTCTAGTAAATTTATGATCCAGTGATATAGTTGAAATTTTTTTATTACTAATTGGCACAATATTACAACTGGAATTTCAGAGTTTCAGAATTTTAAAAGTAATAAAATTAATTTATATTTTCACGATTAATAAATCAATAAGTGTGTTGTTCTCCACAAGTAATTCATGTGATAAAAGGTATGAACATTTAGTTAAGATGAGTAGGGTTCAAACCTCTCACTCCCCCTTCTCTCCCCTTATAATATTGGAAATTAACTATTTACACTAGTTGTTTAAAAAAATAAATCAATTAGTGTGTTAAAAACCGTGTTCAGTGTGAGTAAATCAGTAATATAGGAGGACAACCAATTAGATTATTGGGTAAGTTTTTGTTTCTGTTTGCTTTGTGAAAAAAATTACTAGATTATTGACTATTAACTATGAGCCTATTAATTACTATGCTTAGAAAATTTTGATTTTATAGTCAATGCAGGTCACAAGGGTTTCAACAATGTATTAAATATAAATAGTAAAAATATGAATCGATTCAAGTGATTAAAATTTTAGTTTTTTAAATAAATTTTTTAATATTATGTATGAAAAATAAAAACTGAAAAAATCTATTTCTTTATGAATTCATTCACTCGATTCGAAATTTAAAATACTAACAATTCTTTTATATATATATATATATAAAATAAAAAAATAAAAAAAAAATAAAAACGGGTTACACAAAGAGAGATGCATGAACTTTGCAAATGAAGTATCAAAAAAATGTGTTAGCTAGATGGGAGTTCTGATCTTGATGTAGACAACTATTGTGGGATTGGTAGCAGTTTCTAAATAAACAGCACATGTAGTTCAAGAAATTATAATAAAAATAACAGCACATGCATTATTATATATTTATTTGTCTGGAGAGAAAGAATAAAAATAAGAACACTTCTCAAATTAGCTACAATAATATATTATTATATTCAACTAAAGGTTATCTGTATATTTATTAACTCAACTAGAATAACATATTATATTCAGGTGCCCAAAAAAATAACATTTTATATTCAACTAAAGGTTATCTTCATATTTATTAACTAATGCAGTTCAAAAAATATATATATAAATATATTAACTAATGCAGTGTCTTTAAATTTTTTTTAAAATAATTAACTTTAAATTAGGTGCAAATTAATTCAAAATATTTTATTATAAAAAATATAATATCAAATATTTAGCTTTAATTGACTACTGGTCAACGGTCTATGGATTCAGTTTTTTTATACTGACCAAATTTAAAAACTTCAAATTAAATTAAATATCAAATCATATTGGTTAGTTTGATTAAATTCTTAATTGAATGAAATTTAAAAAATAAATAAATAAGCGATTTTAGAGTTTTAAACTTAGGATATATATATATATATATATTATGAAAGGGTTCACTTTGATCGTAGTATTACATTTCCAAATTTTTTTATGAAAGCTTTTTGTTAACTTCTCTTCGAGCACCTTTATAGACTTTAGTTTTATAAATTATTAAATTGGTTTCATTAAAACTCATATGGTGACGAGCATTGGTGCTGCAAAATGAAAAATAAAAAAAAAATTCAGTGATTCCTTTTTGAATGAAATATACTAAGATGGAAACCCGCCAACTTTAAAAATTGTACGAGTTATATAATAATAATATTAATAATAAATTTCAATTTATTAATTTTAAACCAATATTCTAAGTTATTAAAAAATAAAATCTAAATTAGAAGTTAGTTTTCCATTTCGATTTTTGATCCAATCTAGTTTGGTTTTATAATTGACCATGTTACAATTTTTATACCTTGGTAAAAAAAAAAATACTTAAAGGTCAAACGTAAACTTCAAGGTGGTAGAGAGATCACACCTAAGGTATTCTCTAAAGAGTATAAAAAACATCTTAAAGATTATTAGTAAGGGTGCGCATTCAATCAGTTAGGTCAGTTTTGGAATTTTTTTTAACCGAAATGAATTAATTGAATCAAACTAAATCAAAATTGAATCGAACTATACTAAAATTGAACTGAAGAAAATCAGAAATTAAACCAAACTAAACTGAAAAATTAAAATTTTTAAAATAAAAACCAAACCGACCGAAACAAACTAAATTTTTAAATATATTAATTATTTTAATATTTTTATTAAATTATTCTACTATTTAAAAATTAAAAAAAATTAAAATTTCAAGTTTATTTGATTATTTTGGTTGACCTAATTTTTTTTTAAGTATAAAACTGAACGATTCAATTCAGTTTCCTTCGTAAAAATAAAAAATACAAAATAAATAAATTGAACTGAATCAATTCAATTTTCAGTTCGGTACATTCAGAATTCTTGCATGCCCCTAATTATTAAGCGGAGACGTCATTATATTTTACCATCACATACAATATTTACTCATATTTATGAAAGTGTCTGCCAATCTGTACTTCATCTTCATTCATATTGTTGAGATAGTTCTTGGTCTCTAGGAATGCTCCATCTTTCAAGGCCCTCTTATCGCCCCATTACATTCTCTTCCACTCAATTAATCAACGCCTTAGCGGATTAGGCGTAAGCGTTGGTAGGTGTAACTCTCGTGTTGTTCCGTTGAAATGATTCTTCTGACTTCTTTCCATCCACTTGCTTTTACTTATCCAAACTCTTAACTTGATGTTGTATCCTGCATTGTTCTCACTAGGAGGTGGGCATTCGGTTCAAACCAAACCAAATGCTCATAGAAACTGAAAACCTTTATCGAACCAAAATTTAAAGCGAAGGTTTGAGTCAGTTTTTGGTTAATCAATTTACATATAAAATAACTATATGAAAACTCATATTTCATTGGTTCTAGCGGTTTGTAAGTGGAATAAAAATATCAATATGAATGATTGATAAATATAACAAAGATTTTGTTTTTTAAGAAGGTACTCCTATGGCGATATACATGCCTTCTCGATACGACCCAAGAATCAACCATCATCTATCTTCCTAGTACCTTTGTCTGAGTTTGCATTATCATAAAATTACTAGATTATTGACTATTAATTATCAATCTTTTTCTTTTTGGAAATATATGTTTTCATTAAAGAAAATGGCAGATACAACCAGATAAAAGCCAAATAAAGCAAACAAACTAGATGCCCCCTATGACTAGGAGCCATCAAGAAACAGAGATAAAATAACAGCCAGAAACTAAATCTGACCACAATATATTACCCATGAGATTGTTATACAAGTAATCACTTAGCAAAAACAAGTAACCCCAAGCCCTACATCTATGTTTCTTGACCTTTTTAATTATTTGGTCTTCATTTGTAATCCAAACTCCCCTTCCACTCTTTATTTTTGTGATTTTTTTCCTCGACCTTCTTGTGAAAAAATTTTGAATATTTGTCACCCTCTTTTAACCAATCCAAACAAGATCTCTATTTCCAGTGTAGCTCCTCTTGGTGCTAGAGCTCTTGTATTTCTTTTCAAGCCTTCCATTCAATCTCTCTAGCCTCTGCATCATAAATACCTTCTTATGCTTGGTTAATCTGATCTTTTAGAAGTTGAATTCTGATTTTTGGGTCCCCAAATTTTTGTTTGCTCCACTTTTGGAGAGACTTTGCGACTTTGAAGAGCTTTTGGATATATGGGCACTGTGTCCATTCTCTCTGCTGCTATTCCATTCTTTTTCATAACTTCCTCACATCTGTCATATCTGTCCCATTTAGCTTCAAATATAAATCTTCTCTTTATGTTTTTATAGGTGTTGTCAGTTGTATGATGATAGGCCTATGGTCTGAACCTAGAAAGTCTCTATGGATTACCTGCGCTTGCTGAAAGATTAATCTCCACTTAGTTGTTGCAAGCACTCCATCCAACCTTGCCTTTATGTTTGATTCATTAAGTTGTTTGTTATGCCAGGTGTATCATCCTCCCTTGAATCCCAAATCCATTAGTTCACAGTCCTCCATGAACTCCCGGAGCTTTTTTGCTTATGGCCATCTAATTTTACTACCTCCTTGCTTATCTTCAAATCCAGGTACATATTGAAATCACCTGCTATAATCTATGGAATGGGTCTTTGTTTGGCAATAGATCTGACTTCATGCATTACCATTTCTCTGTCCCCGGTGTTTGGAGATCCATAATAGCCTATGAACTATCACTCATGATCTTCCTATACCGTAACATCTATGAAGTTTTTTGTCTTTCTACATATATGTACATACCAAGGATCGCTCCACCATAGCACTAGAACCCCTGCTCTTGCTATTGGATCGACATAGGTACCTTGTTGGAATTGTAGATCTGCTCTCAGCTTCTCTAGATTATGCGCTTTTTGTTTAGTTTCGATCAGGAAAACCATGTAAGGCTAGTATCGATTTACTAAGCTCTTTAAAACTTCGACAGTAAGTTTATCTCCTATACCTTGGCAATTCCACTCTATAATACTCATATCCACAGAATATTGAATCTGCACCTATTACTTTCGAGGGAGAAACGTTCAGATCTCAACTGGTTCAGGCTAAACGAGAGAGCACTTCCCTAATCCTATTCCCTATTAATTAATATGCTTAGAAAATTTGATTTTATATAAATTTGATTTTGTAGCCTATACAGGCCATGAGGTTTCAACAGTATATTATGTAAAAATAGCAAATATGTGGGTTACATAAAGGGAGATGCATGAACTTTGGAAACATTAGAAAATATATATGCCAGATAGGAGTTCTGATTTGATGTATACAACAACTATGAATTGTTGAGGAATTTCTAAATCAATAGCACGTGTTATTGAGACATCAGTGACGACAATCTCTGGTTATATTTATATATCTTACATTATATTGTATTTTATAATATTATTAGTATTTATCATTTATTTTTTTGAAATAAATTATTTATCATTTATTATGAATTATATATATATATATATATATATATATATATTAATTGTAGGATCACCGATGGTAAATTAAGAATAATCCTTATATTAATTGCTGTTGGATTTCAATTCTAAAATTTTAAATTAAATAATCTAGGTCTTGTGGCTCTCTGAATCTTTGGCTTTGTATTGACCATGGTACAAATTTTATTTAATGGCAGAACATATTTCTGGCTGGAGTGGACACTGGAGCAATAACCTTGACATGGGCACTGGCAGAGCTCGTTAGGAACCCAAGAGTGATGAAGAAAGCACAAGAAGAAGTGAGAAGTTGCATTGGAGATGACAAAAACAAAGTGTCACAAAATGACATTGAAAAGCTTGGATACTTAAAAATGGTGTTAAAAGAAATATTAAGATTGCACCCACCAGGAGCACTACTAATTCCAAGAGAAGCCATGTCAAAATTCAGCATCAATGGCTATGAAATTTACCCAAAAAATAGAATCCAAGTCAATGTATGGGCAATAGGAAGAGATCCAACAATATGGAAAAATCCTGAAGAGTTCAATCCTGAAAGATTTGAGGACAACCCAATTGATTTTAAAGGGTCATCAAGTTATGAAATGTTACCATTTGGTGGTGGTAGAAGAGGGTGTATGATGTCGATCAGTTGGTCTTGACGTTTATGGACGGGTTTGATAGAGTCCAAGTGCGCAAGCGGGCTATAACGGGTCCTAACTCCTACCATAGGATGAGCTGCGGGGCCCATAAAATATCAAAACGAAGCTGATTCAGAGCTCTACAACGGGTGCAATAGCTATGCCTGTTGTAATCCAGCTTTTTCCTCTAATTCGTTTGTTTTGGGCCTCAAATTTCTATTTGAAGTTTTATTTTATGTTTGGGATATTTTTGGTATTTTGCTGTTTTATTTTAGGGTTTTCGGCTGTAGCCCTATTTATTTATCTTTTTCATTGTTGTGAGACAAAATTTTTATCCCAAATTTTGTGTAATTTGGATGCCTATTTCCTAGAAATTGTGCGCAATTCAATAGGGTTTAGAAGATTGCTAGCCGATAGTCGTGCGCGATTTAACGCCTAGCAATAGTTATCACGTTCTTGTAGCTTCCGCTACGTCATTGTGCTTCTCTATGAAATTGTGTTTTTCATATGTGAATGTTATATGGTGTGAATGCTGAGTGATCTATTCTTCAAGTAGATGAAATGCTGCATTTATTTAATGACTTATAATTGCAACACCAAGTAGTAGCTACAAACACTAAGACTCTTCATGATGCCTATGAGATACTGGTTTGGTTTTGCTCTTTTTTTATTCACTTTCTTTGATTTTTTTTTTTAAAGAATATTCACTTTCTTTGATTTGATTTGTGTGATTTGTTATAATTTTAAATTAGTAATTTTTTAATGAGTGATTTGTTGTAATTTTAAAGTAGTTAATTTTGGTGTCTCATTTCTGTTTTCATTTACAGTTCGTAGAGAAGCAAATAATATCGAGTTTGCAGTAAAGCTCTACTATGATAAATTGTTGAATGTAATGTTTGAGAGCTATCTTTGTATTAGTTGAAACACTCAAGAATCGATTCTTTGCACAATATTGCAGCATTTTCATTAAGGTGTTCATATTCTTGCTTCAATTTTCATTGCTCCTAATATTGATAGATGAAGATGTTGTAGAAAAAGAAAAAATAAAAATTGATAGTTTCTAAGTGAGTGTTAATATATTTGTCTTTTTCTACTTTGGGAAGAAAACTGTACCCAGGATGCTACATTTGTCAGAATAATGTTGTTCATTGTTCTTCTTTTTGAAATATTGCTGCTTCCTTGAAGTATGTTTATTGTTTAAATCATTTGTTTTTTTACCATTGATTAAATAAAACTATTACCTAGGCCTTCTATTCAAGACATTGAAACATTCAGATCCTTTTAAAAAATTATAGTTAGTTTCCAAAATATATTAGTATTTCCATATGTATTTCATTTGGTTAAAATATTTAGAATGATTAAAGAGTTTATAATATTTAGAAAAATATACTACATCTCTCCATTTCTTGTTACTTGCTTTATTTATTCGGGTGAAAAATTCTTCATTGTACTATTTTGTAATATATATAAACTTTCTATATGAAATTTATTATTTCTATTTATCCATGAATAATTTATATTTTTACCAATAAGATATATTAAAAATAAATAAAAAAATATATATTAAATACAACACTATTATGTCTAAATTAAGAGTATTGTACTCAATTATTGAATGTGACATACATACTTAAAATGTTTTATATTTAATTAATGGTGTATTAATTACAAATAGACAAAATTGTCCTCTAATTAAATCAAGAATTACACGTTCAACCATCAGAGCATTGGCAAGTTAAAAAAAATCAATATAGGCAAGATGTTTCATGGAATGCACGGTTATCACACACAAATAAGACATATTAACCCATATTTTGTAATAAAATAAAATAGAAAAATTTCATTAGCTGAAAATCAACATATGAAAGTTGATTTTTTAGCCACAATCAAAGGCTTAAAGAATTGGAGTAAAAATTAGAGTTTCACAGTAGCTAATAATGTATCCATTCAAATTTTAACTAATTACATGCACTCAAAATTAAAAACTAGAAGAATCATTAGTTAGAAATAATAATAACAAACCATTTGAAGAATCCTTAAAGGAGGGCACGACTAAGAAAATTTTTTAAACATTGAGTAGATTGACTCGGATTTTTTT